>WNGS01159550.1:0-17348 GCA_020271785.1 Procambarus virginalis
TGGCAGTACAGTACTGTGTAGGTAACGTGGCAGTACAGTACTGTGTAGGTAACGCCCCTGCACAGTACTGTGAAGGTAACGTCGCTGTACAGTACTGTGAAGGTAACGTGGCAGTACAGTACTGTGTAGGTAACGTAGCAGTACAGTACTGTGTAGGTAACGTAACAGTACAGCACTGTGAAGGTAACGTAGCAGTACAGAACTGTGAAGGTAACGTAGTAATACAGTACTGTGAAGGTAACGTGGCAGTACAGTACTGTGAAGGTAACGTGGCAATACAGTACTGTGCAGGTACTCTCCCCCCAACCCTCACCCTCTCACTCTCCCCCTTACCCTCCCCCTCTTACCCACCCCCCTTACGCTCCCCCTCTCCCCCTCCACCCCCCTCTCCCCCCCCCCCAAGCCCTCCCTCCACCAATCTCCCCGTGCCAGGTCCCCCCAGCTCCCACTCACCCCCAGATCCCAAAGGTCCCACCCAGAGGAGAAGCACAAGAGAGTCAGTTTCAGGGTGATATACTCGAACATAGATGGGACCACAAGCAAGACAAGTGAACTAAGGGAAAGAGCACAAGAAGTGAACCCAGAAGTAATCGGACTCACTGAAACAAAACTCTCTGGAATCATAATGAATGCCGTGTTTCCCCAGGAGTACATAGTAATAAGGAAAGAGAGGGAAGGTAGGGGAGGAGGCGTAGGGCCACTACTCCTTTCTCATGAGTAGTGGCCCTACTCATGAGAAAGGAATGGAGTTTTAAGGTGATGGCTATCCCGGGCTGTGAGGAGTTCAGAGACTACATAGCAGGCACCATGACAATGGGAGGACCAAGAATAGTAGTAGCAGTAATATACAACCCTCCACCAAATGACAGAAGACCCAGTCAAGAGTATGAAAACAACAACATGGCAGTTAACACTATAATTGAGAGGGCAGCCTCTGCTGCCTGTAGAAATAGATCCCACCTGCTCATCATGGGCGACTTCAATCACGGAAGGATTGGCTGGGAGAACAAGGAACCGCATGGAGGCGAGGATACGTGGAGAGCCAAACTATTGGGGGTGGTGACAAGAAACTTTTTAACCCAGCATGTCGGAGAACCCACAAGGATGAGAGGCAATGACGAACCAGCGAGACTCGACCTAGTCTTCACTCTGAACCACTCCGACATAAGAGAAATCGGTTTTGAGGACCCAGTAGGAATGAGCGACCACAGTGTACTGGTGTTTGAGTACTTGGTTGAAGAAGGGTTATTGAACTCGAGGAGGGATACTGAAACCAAAAGGTTAGCATACCGAAAGGGAAACTATGAGGGGATAAGAAAATTTCTGACAGATATAGCATGGGAAACAGAGCTCAGGGGAAAGACGGCTCAAGATATGATGGATTACATCACGCAGAAGTGCAAGGACGCAGCAAACAAATTTGTCCCAGTCCAAAAGGAAAACAGAGAAATGAAAATGAGAAACCCATGGTTTAATCAGAGATGTAGGCTAGCTAAGCAGCAAAGTAAAAGGGCATGGAGAAACTATAGGAATAACAGGACACTGGAGAGCAGAGAAAGATACCAGAATGCCAGGAATGAATATGTCAGGATGAGAAGAGAGGCAGAAAGACAATACGAAAATGACATCGCAAGCAAGGCAAAGACTCAGCCTAAATTGTTGCATAGCCACATCAGGAGAAAAACAACAGTAAAGGAACAGGTTATGAAACTGAGGATAGGGGCGGAAGGATTCACTACAAATGACAAGGAAGTGTGTGAGGAGTTGAATAAGAAATTCCAGGAGGTCTTCACCTTCGAGCAAGGAGAAATTCCAGAGGTAAGAGAGGGAATAGCTAACCAGGAACCACTGGAAGACTTTGAGATTACCAGCGGGGAAGTAAGGAAGTGTTTACTAGAGTTGGATGTGACAAAGGCTATAGGCCCAGATGGAATCTCCCCATGGGTTCTAAAGGAAGGAGCAAGAGAACTGTGCCTACCACTCTCCATAGTGTATAACAAATCACTGGCAACAGGGGAACTGCCAGATATTTGGAAAGCAGCTAACGTAGTCCCGATATACAAGAAAGGGGATAGACAGGAGGCACTGAACTACAGGCCAGTGTCCCTAACCTGCATACCATGCAAGCTGATGGAGAAGATTGTGCGAAAAAAACTAGTGGAGCATCTGGAGCGAAGGAACTTTGTAACACAGCATCAACATGGGTTCAGGGATGGCAGGTCCTGCCTCACAGGGTTACTTGAATTCTACGACCAGGCAACAAAAATAAGGCAAGAAAGAGAAGGGTGGGCAGACTGCATATTTTTGGATTGTCAGAAAGCCTTTGATACAGTGCCACACAAGAGGCTAGTGCGAAAGTTGGAGATGCAGGCTGGAGTGAAAGGGAAGGTACTCCGGTGGATAGAGGAGTACCTAAGCAACAGGAGACAACGAGTCTGTGTGAGGGGTGAAGTCTCAGATTGGCGAGACGTTACAAGTGGAGTCCCGCAGGGGTCAGTCCTTGGACCTATACTGTTTCTGGTATATGTAAATGATCTCCCAGAGGGTATAGATTCGTTCCTCTCAATGTTTGCCGACGATGCAAAAATTATGAGGAGGATTGAAACAGAGGATGATAGTAGGAGGCTACAAGATGACCTAGATAGACTGAGTGAATGGTCCAACAAATGGCTGTTGAAGTTCAACCCAAGTAAATGCAAAGTAATGAAACTAGGCAGTGGAAACAGGAGGCCAGACACAGGATACAGAATAGGTGATGAAGTACTTAATGAAACAGACAGAGAGAAAGATCTAGGAGTTGATATCACACCAAACCTGTCTCCTGAAGCCCACATAAAGAGAATAACGTCTGCGGCATATGCGAGGCTGGCTAACATCAGAACGGCGTTCAGGAACCTGTGTAAGGAATCATTCAGAATCTTGTACACCACATATGTAAGACCAATCCTGGAGTATGCGGCCCCAGCATGGAGCCCGTACCTTGTCAAGCACAAGACGAAGCTGGAAAAAGTCCAAAGGTATGCTACTAGACTAGTCCCAGAACTAAGAGGCATGAGTTATGAGGAAAGGCTGCGGGAAATGCAACTTACGACACTGGAAGACAGAAGAGTAAGGGGGGACATGATCACAACCTACAAAATCCTCAGGGGAATCGACAGGGTAAACAAGGATGAACTATTCAACACTGGAGGGACGCGAACAAGGGGACACAGGTGAGTACCCAAATGAGCCACAGAGATATTAGAAAGAACTTTTTCAGTGTCAGAGTAGTTAGTAAATGGAATGCATTAGGCAGTGATGTGGTGGAGGCTGACTCCATACACAGTTTCAAATGTAGATATGATAGAGCCCAGTAGGCTCAGGAATCTGTACACCAGTTGATTGACAGTTGAGAGGCGGGACCAAAGAGCCAAAGCTCAACCCCCGCAAGCACAATTAGGTGAGTACAATAAGGTGAGTACACACACACACACGGCGTTAGAAGAGGTGGCAGCAAACCAGGTGACCATGGATAGGTTCGATATTACAAGAGATGAGGTCAAAAAGCACCTATTGGAACTGGATGTGAGAAAAGCTGTTGGGCCAGATGGAATCTCACCATGGGTATTGAAAGAGTGTGCAGGAGCACTTTGCTTACCACTCTCCATAGTGTATAGTAAGTCAGTGGAAACGGGGGACCTACCAGAAATATGGAAGACTGCTAATGTAGTACCAATATACAAAAAGGGTGACAGACAAGAGGCACTGAACTACAGGCCAGTGTCCTTAACTTGTATACCATGCAAGGTGATGGAGAAGATTCCACCTAGTTGTACTCACCTAGTTGTGCTTCCGGGGGTTGAGCTCTGGCTCTTTGGTCCCGCCTCTCAACCGTCAATCAACAGGTGTACAGTTTCCTGAGCCTATTGGGCTCTATCATATCTACACTTGAAACTGTGTATGGAGTCAGCCTCCACCACATCGCTTCCTAATGCATTCCATTTGTCAACCACTCTGACACTAAAAAAGTTCTTTCTAATATCTCTGTGGCTCATTTGGGCACTCAGTTTCCACCTGTGTCCCCTAGTGCGTGTGCCCCTTGTGTTAAACAGCCTGTCTTTATCAACCCTGTCGATTCCCCTGAGAATCTTGAATGTGGTGATCATGTCCCCCCTAACTCTTCTGTCTTCCAACGAAGTGAGGTTTAATTCCTGTAGTCTCTCCTCGTAGCTCATACCTCTCAGCTCGGGTACTAGTCTGGTGGCAAACCTTTGAACCTTTTCCAGTTTAGTCTTATGCTTGACTAGATATGGACTCCATGCTGGAGCCGCATACTCCAGGATTGGTCTGACATATGTGGTATATAATGTTCTGAAAGATTCCTTACACAAGTTTCTAAAGGCCGTTCTTATGTTAGCCAACCTGGCATATGCTGCTGATGTTATCCTCTTGATATGAGCTTCAGGGGACAGGTCTGGCGTGATATCAACCCCCAGGTCTTTCTCTCTCTCTGACTCTTGAAGTATTTCATCTCCCAAATGGTACCTTGTATCTGGTCTCCTGCTTCCTACCCCTATCTTCATTACATTACATTTGCTTGGGTTAAACTCTAACAGCCATTTGTTCGACCATTCCTGCAGCTTGTCCAGGTCTTCTTGAAGCCTCAAGCTGTCCTCCTCTGTCTTAATCCTTCTCATAATTTTGGCGTCGTCAGCAAACATTGAGAGGAATGAGTCTATACCCTCTGGGAGATCATTTACGTATATCAGAAACAGGATAGGTCCAAGTACAGAGCCCTGTGGGACTCCACTGGTGACTTCACGCCAGTCTGAGGTCTCACCCCTCACTGTAACTCTCTGCTTCCTATTGCTTAGGTACTCCCTTATCCACTGGAGCGCCCTACCTGTTACTCCTGCCTGTTTCTCCAGCTTATGCATCAACCTTTTATGGGGTACTGTGTCAAAGGCTTTCCGACAGTCCAAAAAAATGCAGTCCGCCCACCCTTCTCTTTCTTGCTTAATTTTTGTCACCTGATCGTAGAATTCTATCAAGCCTGTAAGGCAAGATTTACCCTCCCTGAACCCATGTTGATGGGTTGTCACGAAGTCTCTTCTCTCCAGATGTGTTACTAGGTTTTTTCTCACAATCTTCTCCATCACCTTGCATGGTATACAAGTTAAGGACACTGGCCTGTAGTTCAGTGCCTCTTGTCTGTCACCCTTTTCGTATATTGGTACTACATTAGCAGTCTTCCATATTTTGGTAGGTCCCCCGTTTCCAGTGACTTACTATACACTATGGAGAGTGGTAAGCAAAGTGCTCCTGCACACTCTTTCAATACCCATGGCGAGATTCCATCCGGCCCAACAGCTTTTCTCACATCCAGCTCCAATAGGTGCTTTTTGACCTCATCTCTTGTAATTTCGAACCTATCCAAGGTCACCTGGTTTGCTGCCACCTCTCCCAGCGCCGTGATATCTCCCTGTTCTATTGTAAAGACCTCCTGGAACCTTTTGTTGAGTTCTTCACACACCTCTTTGTCATTCTCTGTGTACCTGTCCTCGCCCACCCTAAGTTTCATCACGTGTTCCTTCACTGTTGTCTTCCTCCTGATGTGACTGTGTAGTAGCTTTGGTTCAGTCTTGGCTTTGTTAGCTATATCATTTTCATACCTTTTCTCAGCTGCTCTTCTCACACTGACATACTCGTTCCTGGTTCTCTGGTATCTCTCTCTACTTTCTGGTGTTCTGTTATTACGGAAGTTCCTCCATGCCCTTTTGTTCAGCTCCTTTGCTTTCATACATTCCCTATTAAACCACGGATTCTTCCTTTGCTTCTCTGTTTTTTCCTGTCGGGCTGGGACAAACCTGCTTACAGCCTCCTGACATTTTTGGGTGACATAATCCATCATGTCTTGTACGGTTATCTTGAGGTTATCTTGAGATGATTTCAGGGCTTTTTTTTAGTGTCCCCGCGGCCCGGTCCTCGACCAGGCCTCCACCCCCAGGAAGCAGCCCGTGACAGCTGACTAACACCCAGGTACCTATTTTACTGCTAGGTAACAGGGGCATAGGGTGAAAGAAACTCTGCCCATTGTTTCTCGCCGGCGCCTGGGATCGAACCGAGGACCACAGGATCACAAGTCCAGCGTGCTGTCCGCTCGGCCGACCGGCTCCCTGCAGGTCTTGGTTCCGGAGACTTGGTTCCGGACTTGGTTCCGGACTTGGTTCCGAGTTCTGTGTCCCAATGTATATCTCATAGGAATTTATTCATCTCCTCATAGTTTCCCTTTCGGTAAGCCAGCCCTTTGGTTCCCAGTTCTTTTTTCGGGGTGATAATTCCTAGCTCAACCAGGTACTCAATGCTCATTACACTATGATCACTCATTCCCAAGGGGGCTTCCAACTTAACTTCCCTTATATCCGACTCATTTAGGGTAAATATCAGATCAAGCAAGGCTGGTTCATCCCCTCCTCTCATTCTTGTCGGTCCCTTGACGTGTTGACTTAGAAAGTTTCTTGTCACCACATCCAGCAGCTTTGCTCTCCATGTGTCTGGGCCTCCATGTGGGTCTCTGTTCCCCCAATCTATCTTCGCATGGTTGAAATCTCCCATGATTAGAAGTCTGGATCCGTTCCTGCTAGCCACAGAAGCTGCTCTCTCTATGTGTAGTGTAGATATGATAGAGCCCAATAGGTTCAGGAACCTGTACACCTGTTGATTGACGGTTGAGAGGCGGGACCAAAGAGCCAGAGCTCAACCCCCGCAAACACAACTAGGTGAGTACACACACACACACGCACCCCTCCCGACCCCATTCACCCCCCCATACATCCCCCGGACCCCCCCCCCAGACACCCCCCGGATCACCACGGACACCCCCCGGATCCCCCCCGCCCCCAGTCATCCCCCACTCACCAGGTCCCCCCAGATACCCCAGGTCCTCCCTTCCCCCAGTCACCCCCAGCCACCCCCCAGATCCCCCCAGAACCCAAGAGAAAGGGAGAACTCTGGTACAATAGTTTCCATGAAGATTATCAAGGTTCGTACAACAATGCTGATGGGGTATCTAATAAAGCAGAAGAGATAAAAGAAAGAGTGAGTGAGGCAGATACTGACATAGTTGCAATTGTGGAAACTAAATTAATAACATGATCTCGGATGCAATCTTTCCAGAAGGGTACCAGGTGATACGAAAAGAGAGGACACAGAGACAGGGAGGGGGAGTGGCACTCCTAATAATGCAGAAATGGAAGTTTGAAGATCTGGGAAATCGGGTTAGCAATGAGTGCACAAGCTTCATACATCGAACTCTGACAGTAGATGGGAGGAAGATTGTGGCTTGGTAATCTACAATCCCCCACCAAACAGCAGGAAGGCCCAGGCAGGAGTATGATGACAACAACAAGGCATGCATAGATGAACTGCAGAAGGCAGCAACACTAGCCCACAGAATGAGAGCGAAGCTGCTGATCATGGGGGACCTAAATCATTGAGAGATAAATTGGGTATCAAGGAAACCCCATGGAGGGGACGAAACGTGGGGAGCAAAGTTAGTAGATGTTATAGACAGGAATTTCCTAACACATGTGAAGGAAGACACAAGGGAAAGAGGAGGAGATGCACCAAGCCTATTAGACCTGACTTTCACCCAGAACGTAGAAGATATCGAGAATTTAGAGCATGAAATACCTCTAGGGGCCAGTGACCAATGTGTCCTAGTCTTTGACTACATGATGGAATTCAAACTTACGACCATGGGACAAGAGATCTGGGAAAGGAGAGTTGACTACAGGAAAAGGGACTATAAGAGGATAAGGGACTATCTGGGTGAAGTGCAGTGGGAGGAAGAAATTAGAGGAAAAAGAGTCCAAGATATGATGGACCTAGTCATACAGAAATGCCAGGAGGCCGAAGAGAGATTTATACCAACAGTAAAGGGAAAAACTAAGAAGGAACATAATAACCCTTGGTTTAATAGACAGTGTCAGGAAGCAAAAATGGCCAGCAGGAGGGAGTGGAGGAAGTACAGAAGACAAAGGACAGAGGACAACAGGATCAGATGCAACAGAGCTAGGAACGATTACATTTACATAAGACGAACATTGGAAAGGGACTATGAGAACGATATTGCAATCAAAGCAAAAAAACAACCTAAGCTACTACACAGTCATATAAGAAGAAAAATGTCGATGAACGACCAAGTGACAAGACTAAGGAAGACAGAGGGGGCATATACTGAAAATTACAAGGAAATCTGTGAGGCACTGAATGCCAGTTTCCATGGAGTGTTCACTACCGAGCCTGAGCAGCTCCCATTGTTGGAAGGGGTTACCCTAGATGAAAGACTATCAGATATGGAGGTGACAGCAGAGGAGGTAATGAAACAGTTGACAACTCTAGATGCATCTAAAGCAGTTGGACCAGACAAAGTATCAACGTGGATACTAAAAGAAGCAGCGCAGGCCCTCAGCGTGCCTGTTACGACCCTGGATTCTTCAGTTGGAAACCAGAGGTCAAATTTGAGCAAAATAAACTACCTTATAGTAATGGACGCATTGCGAGCTGCATTTGTTTGTATCTTCCCTGCCAGACGTAAGACTATTCTTGTTTCTCAAAGAGCATTTAAAGACTGGGCTTGGGGTTGATTATTAAATAGTAAAATAGGCACCAACTATGTTTACTAATACTTTCTAATCATTTGTAAAGTAAACCTGAGTAAACTTGGTATAGGGCGGCAGTACGATTAGTTGAGCAGTCTACCGGCAGCAAGCCAACTCGGAGGAAGGTGGTGAGAGACTCCTCCTTCTCTGGGCGTGCGCTATGTGGACAGGACCCTATCCTACTCTTCCTCCTCGATTCTTTATTCCATGTCTTGTTTAAGCTAAGTATATGCTGTGTACATTAGTCCTTTACTGGCATACTCGTGTTCTATGTGTAGAGTATTATATTTTGTAGGAGTTAGGTGTTCCCATTGTTTGTATTACTAGTTATTCTAAGAGGGGGTTTCAGTGGAACCACGTGGCCACCCTACCCTAAGCTGACTCTAGCTTCAAGTAATTCAATAGTAGAGCTTTACCCTAGCTTGTGTTCAGTGTAAACCCTTGTATCCTGCTTAAGTGGACCAAGGCTTTTAACATAAGATAGTGTGGTAAAGTTATTATAATTATTGTTATTGGTGTGAATGTATATGGGGGGTTGTTAAGGGGTTAATAAATAAGTACATGAATTATAAGAGTATCGTTCTTCCTGTGTAGGAGATCTTGATCATTTCCTAGACTGACCTTGTTGTGTAGCCAAGTAGTCAGCACTGCTTATAGTTTATTTGGGGGCAAGGCCTTTTAGATTTCCCTGCTTGATACTCTTAATACCTACTATTGCCCCTACATCCATTTAATACTAGGCCCCATAGTACAGCTACACCTATTACTATAACAGTGCCTCTGGCAATGATCTTTAATGAGTCACTTATGTCGGGAGAATTGCCCAGTTGCTGGAAGAAGGCAAATGTCGTGCCGATCTTCAAGAAAGGCGATAGAGAGGAGGCACTTAACTATAGACCTGTATCACTGACAAGCATCCCCTGTAAAATACTGGAAAGAATAATTAGGCTACGACTGGTTGCACACCTGGAGAACATTAGGTTTTGAACAAACATCAACATGGGTTCTGGACAGGGAAATCGTGCCTAACAAACCTTCTAGAATTCTATGATAAAATAACGAGGATAAGGCAGGACAAAGATGGATGGGCAGACTGCATATTTCTAGACTGCCAAAAAGCCTTTGATACAGTACCGCACATGAGACTGCTGTTCAAACTCGAGAGGCAGGCGGGGGTAGGGGGAAAGGTCCTAGCATGGATAAGGAAATACCTAACAGGAAGGAGCCAAAGAGTTACGGTAAGGGGCGAGAAGTCGGACTGGTGAACAGTAACAAGTGGAGTACCACAAGGATCGGTGCTGGGACCAATTCTATTTCTTGTATATGTTAACGACATGTTTACGGGTGTAGAGTCCTACATGTCGATGTTTGCGGATGACGCAAAGTTGATGAGAAGAGTTGTGACAGATGAGGATTGCAGGATCCTCCAAGAGGACCTGAACAGGTTGCAGAGATGGTCAGAGAAATGGCTACTGGAATTCAACACGAGAAAATGTAAAGTTATGGAAATGGGACTAGGAGATCGGAGACCAAAGGGACAGTACACAATGAAGGGAACAGCCTACCTGTGACGACGCGTGAAAGAGACCTGGGTGTGGACGTAACACCTAATCTATCTCCTGAGGCACATATAAATAGGATAACGACAGCAGCGTACTCTACACTGGTAAAAGTTAGAACATCATTCAGAAACCTAAGTAAGGAGGCATTTTGGGCGCTTTACACTGCCTTCGTGAGGCCAGTCTTAGAGTATGCCGCCTCATGATGGAGTACCCATCTGAAGAAGCATATAATGAAACTGGAAAAGGTTCAGAGGTTTGCAACGAGACTCGTCCCAGAGCTACGAGGGATGGGGTATGAGGAGCGCCTGAAGGAACTGTGCCTTACGACACTAGAAAGAAGAAGGGAGAGGGGGGACATGATAGGAACGTTTAAAATACTGAGAGGGATTGACAGAGTGGACATAGACGAAATGTTCACACGGAATAGTAACAGAACGAGGGGACATGGATGGAAGTTGGAAACTCAGATGAGTCATAGAGATGTTAGGAAGTTTTCTTTTAGCGTGAGAGTAGTGGGAAAATGGAATGCACTTAAGGAACAGGTTGTGGAAGCAAATACTATTCATAATTTTAAAACCAGGTATGATAGGGAAATGGGACAGGAGTCATTGCTGTAAACAACTGATGCTCGAAAGGCGGGATCTAAGAGTCAATGCTCGATCCTGCAGACACATATAGGTGAGTACACACACAGACACACACACACACACACACACACACACACACACACACACACACACACACACACACACACACACACACACACACACACGTTTAAACACGTTTGGATCCACGTAAGCTCAATTAGGGTTAACAAATAGTAAATACACACACACACACGTTCAAAACATGTTTAAACACAGGTGGGATCCAGGAACTAAAGCCTAACCCCCACATAAGCACAATTAGGGTTACACCCCTCAAACACCGAGGCGAGTACAACTAGGTGAGCTTACACTCACACGCGCATGTGCGCACACTTCCACTGTGAAGCGGGGCCCAAGAACTGAAGCTCGACCCCAAGTATGCAAAATTAGTGTTACACCACTACAACTTGGTGAGCTCACACACACACACACACGCACGCACACATGCATGCATCCACTGAGAGGCGGGACCCAAGAATTTAAGCGCGACCCCAAGTAAGCACTATTAGGGTTACATCACACAAACACAGATGCCCAGGCGGGGCCCAAGAACTGAAGCTCGAACCCAAGTATGCACAATTAGGGTTACATCACTCAAACAATGATGCCTATCACTGATAATCACATTTATGTAGCGATTAAGTACTGATAAGCACACTTATCTACTGATAGGCGGGGCCCAAGAACTGAAGCTCGACCCCCAAGTAAGCACAATTAGGGTTACACCACACAAACACAGATGCCCATCACTGATAATCGCATTTAATTAGTGATTAAGTAATGATAAACCCACTTATGTATGCACTAAGCATGTTCCTTAGATAACACATCTGATAACAACACCTATTACATCAGATCTGGTGTGATAACAGGTGTCTCGCCCTGTCAATAAGGGAACTACTACCATATAATGTGGGAACCGACCTGTGAGATTTACATAGAAATATATTTACGTTAATTTATATCTTCCGATAGCAATTGGTATGATGTTAAGTGGACTGTATTTCTGCAATAATCTCACAAATCGATCCTTACACATTAGGGGGTTTATATTAAATTTTTATATATGCAGCCAATCAAACTACAGTATTAACTACATATATTAGTAAATAAACTGGAGGTGCCTTATCTTATTGTATAGCAGGCTTAGTCCACCAGGTATAACTAGGATGTAAACACCAAATTATCCTCGTGTGAGGCTAGCTTCCATCACCCATAGTAACTGATGTACCAAGATTAATTCTTGCTTCCTCTTCCTGTTCCTGTCAAAGGGCGCTAGCTGCCAAGCCGGAATCCTAATTTATGACAGCTATATCAGAGAAAACACTGTATATTATATATGATAAGGACCAAGGCTTAATTACCTTTGTTGAGTAGATAGTTCATGTTCTAACCGGAATTAATCATATCTACCTAACATTACTGGCCAATAATGACTTAGATAAGATTTCGGAAAGACACTTCCCGTGTGGTTGTTGACAGCGTGTTGATGATGGTAGAACACTTTGAGATCCATAACAATTCGTCCAAGAGAAATTATAGGAGCTGAACTCGCTCTAACAACTCGGTCTTAACAAACAATGGCTGACCTCTCTCCACTACTGACGCCTTGGCTCTCCTTGTCCAATGTCAATAAGTGATAGAAGGGTCATATTTACTTTATTTTGATACTGATAATTAAGTTAACTCAAATGAGATGTTTTTATGATATTAAAAGTCCATAGACTAATGTATTTAAGAATAATTCCCAAAATAATAGCTGGTAAATTTATAGTACTATGTGGCAATGATATCCCATTTTCTATTGACGGAAAATTCCACTACAATCTACATTTTCTATGGGTAACTTGTGTATACAACACAATAGCAATATTATCTGCAATTGCATGTATTATTATTAAATGGTGTCGGGTTTTCCAACATCGAAGTGATCTTACCTTAACTTGAAGGTCAACAAGATTGGGGTACTTTGTCTCAACGGACGAGGGGGCTGGAGTACTCGTCATGAAGGACGAGGGGGCTGAAGTACTCGTCATGAAGGACGAGGGGGCTGTAGTACTCGTCATGAAGGACGAGGAGGCTGTAGTACTCGTCATGAAGGACGAGGAGGCTGTAGTACTCGTCATGAAGGACGAGGAGGCCCGAGTACTCGTCATGAAGGACGAGGGCGCTGGAGTACTCGTCATGAAGGACGAGGGCGCTGGAGTACTCGTCATGAAGGACGAGGGGGCTGAAGTACTCGTCATGAAGGACGAGGGGGCTGAAGTACTCGTCATGAACGACGAGGAGGCCCGAGTACTCGTCATGAAGGACGAGGAGGCCCGAGTACTCGTCATGAAGGACGAGGGGGCTGGAGTACTCGTCATGAAGGACGAGGGGGCTGGAGTACTCGTCATGAAGGACGAGGGGGCTGGAGAACTCGTCATGAAGGACGAGGGGGCTGGAGTACTCGTCATGAAGGACGAGGGGGCTGGAGTACTCGTCATGAAGGACGAGGGGGCTGGAGTACTCGTCATGAAGGACGAGGGGGGCTGGAGTACTCGTCATGAAGGACGAGGGGGCTGGAGTACTCGTCATGAAGGACGAGGGCGCTGGAGTACTCGTCATGAAGGACGAGGGGGGCTGGAGTACTTGTCATGAAGGACGAGGGCTGCTGGAGTACTCGTCATGAAGGACGAAGGGGCTGGAGTACTCGTCGTGAAGGACGAGGGGGCTGGAGTACTCGTCATGAAGGACGAGGGGGCTGGAGTACTCGTCGTGAAGGACGAGGGGGCTGGAGAACTCGTCATGAAGGACGAGGGGGGCTGGAGAACTCGTCATGAAGGACGAGGGGGGCTGGAGAACTCGTCATGAAGGACGAGGAGGGCTGGAGAACTCGTCATGAAGGACGAGGGGGCTGGAGCAATATTTCTTTAAAACACTGAACTATCAGGAGTCAACACTTCGCCCCGTTTAGCAGTAGCGCCGTTTTCCCTGCTGGTTTCCCGCACATAACTCAATGTAAACATAGTACACTTAAGGACATTGCCAGGCAAGGATAACTATTGTGCGTATACCATTTTCCACACTACAATTGTATTGTACACAATCAGGCATAACACTACAACGTCTAGTTCCAGTAAATCACGTTCACTAAACACTTGTTTCTATAATCTATCAGAAGCGGTGAATTTTTCATATAAACTTTTTTCTTTCTGTCACAGCCCAGCCCAGCACAGCATAGCATTCACTGACCACACATAATGAGCTCAAACAACCCGTAGAGTTGACCCTGAGCAGCCGTGGAGTGCGGACGTGTCCCTCCGTGACTGCTGGGGTTATTGGCTGTTTGGTCGCCAGGTGGCGGGGCGTCGCTGCCCCCCTCCCCCCCAGTGTTGTTGCCTGGCTGGCTGAGTACGGACGTGGCAGGTGTGGGGCTCACCATGGGTGGTCCTCTTCCCTCTATTAAGCGCGTGAACTCCGTGGGCCTGGAGTTCACTGGGCGTGCTGGGTATCGGAAGTAGCCGTGGTTCTGTGCGACTTGCTTCATGTCCCTGGCTGGACGTCGACGGAATTGAGCTTGTGACTGCTCATCGTGTTGTCATCAAGCTGGTGACGGAGGAGGTGTACCGTGATTTCCTCAGTCGTTACGAGGGACGCTCGTTGTCGTTGCCGGGGGGTGCCGGCTCAGTCTCCATATCAGACCGGAGTGGTGCGCTGACCTATGTCAGTGTGCATGGGCGCCCCTGGAGTTTCCCGAGGATCTTTTGCGGCGTTACTTCCAGCGGTTTGGGCCAGTCATCAGTGTGAGGGTCAACACGATATCCTCTGGGAGGTATGCCGGGAGGCGGCACGAACATTTCGCACGTTGGGGATGCGCCTGCGGTCGGATATTCCATCTTCGGTCCGGCTTCTGGGGTACTACATCCGGGTGTACTATGCACGACAGCCTCGGACCTGTTTCCGGTGTGGCTTGATGGGGCATCAGGCTGCCGGGTGCGAGGCGGATCCGGTTGCCCCTGTCAACCTCTTTAGGGAAGAAGATTTCCCTCCGCTTCCCCTGGACGAGGACTCCGGGATGCGGAGACCAACCAGCTCGTTGTTGCAGCTCCCCCGGCGTCCCCTGACGTTCCCCGGATGTCGCCGGCCATCCTCGGTGTGCGGATCCTCCTGCTCCTGTCCCTGATGCTCCTGTGGGCTGTATGCTGCGCCCTCCTCACCGCCTGTTCACTGTCTTCAGATGCTGCGCTGGCCCTGCCTCATCGCCTCGGATCCCGGCTATGCTGGGTGCTGAGTGGCTGTGGGGTCCCCGGTTGTGTGTGGTCCAGTTCCCCTGCGGTTGAGGCTGCTGCAGTCCTGAGGCGGGCGTTGGTCCGCGCGGCTTGTGATGCCCGTGGTTCTGGGTCCGCCTCCGGCTCTGAGGATGTGCGCCCGGTGCCCAAGCGGTCCAGGCGTTCTTCTACTGCATGGGCTGATGTGGAGGATTTCGACGCCGATGGGTTTTCGGGAGTTGAGGTGGTGGACGCTGACGTCCATGTACCTGCTGATGCCAAGGATTGTGTGTATGATTCACCTCCTGTGTCTTCTGTCGGCGGTTCCCCGCAGTGGGGGGTGGTTGCTCCTCCGGATGTTGGTGAGGGGGGGGCTGGTGCAGGCCGGGACCTAGTGTTGGTACTCAAGAAGGATGTTCGGCGAGAGGAGCCCCGGCAGGTGGCCCGTCCGGTGGTTGCTGCGAAGCCCTGTGGGGCTGCCGAGGTTACGAGTGCGCCGCCCGTTGCCCGCGCCTGTAAGGGGAAGCCCGTCCCGTTCATCTTGGCCAACGGCGTGGCGTATGATTCGAAGACCAACCCTATAAATATTAGCTTTCATACCCGGGTGATGCCTATTCCGTGGTGCCCCTCGACTGTCTGGGTTCCAGGGGATCAGGTATTTGTTGAGGGTGTGCCGATTTCGATGCCCGATCCCGGACGACCCTTAGTCCCCCTATTTTGGACGAATTCCTGGTGCTGTGGGATACGTATTGTATTCTTTTCCGGCAGCGGAGTGGCCGGAAAAGTATGTGCAGTCTTGATAGTCCATGTGCTTGCTGTGTGTATCGAGTGTGTCTTGGACTTTGGTCTGTTATGTGATGTTTATTGTGTGCCCTTCAGGCCGATGTCGTCTTTGTTTTCTAAATGTCCTGTTCTTGTAATTTAGGCTATACCTTTTCACGAATTATGTTTCTTTGTTTGGTGTATTATGTGCCCTTCTGGCTATGCTGTTTGCTCTCTTACGTGAGGGGTTTTTGTGCGGAAATTTGGTTTATTTTTTTCTGTTTCTGGTTTGAAATGTTATTGTGCCATGTACTTTGTGCCATGTTATTATTTTCTTATTTTATTTTTTCTTGTTCTCATCTGCTTTTTCTGTGTATTGAGGTCTTGGTTTATGTGTTATTGTATTTGGGTCTTGGTCCTTCAGACCGGTGTTTTGTTTTGTTTGTTGTGTACCGATGGGGTTGTAATGTTTGATATGCGCCTGTGTTTTTGTTATTTTGCTTTTGTTTATCCTTTGTACTGTTTTTTGTACTGCAATGTATTTATCCTTTGTACTGTATTTTACGTGACTTTTTGAGTTTTGTTATTTGTTATGCTGTCCTGTAGGCCCTTCTGGCTGATGGGTTTTCCTTGTTTATCTTGTTTTGTAATGTGTTTCTCATTGTTTTTTTATTGTATTTAATTTGCATGTTTGCATGTAAAAATAAAAATAAAAAAAAAAAAAAAAACCCGTCCTCAGGGGGTAGTGGGTCAATGCTCGATTTTCACAGTGACGTATTTATTAACTTTTACGCATCGTGAACGTTGTCGGCGTTTTCTCAAATATTGCCAGAACTTGCTGTATAAGTAAGTTAGGTTAGGTCATGTTGTGGTGTTTAGGATCAATTGGAAATTATTGGGTGTAGCATTTACAGGTGCGATTTGAACAAAAAAACACTATTGCAGAGTTTGTTTATGTAAGGAGTTTTTCATTCGTAAACAAGGAATTTGACGGCTAGATTATTGAGCTTGGTCTTTGGTCTATGTTTATGAGGACGGGCTGTAACCTGACCTGCGGAAGAAAACGGTTCAGTTCTTCCTTTCACGATTCGAATGAACACGCTCAATAATCCACTCGAAGCAACCCGTCCTCGACTCAAGTCCATTACATCCAGCGGTCAACCCCACAGACGCATTCATAAATTTTACATGCTGTTCATTCAAAACGGGAATTTTCTCAAGTATAAATTAATATTATAATATATTAGCATATTGTGTATATTAGCATATAGGCATAGGATAGGTTAGGTTAGGTGTTTAGGTTCTGTTGGCGATTATTTGTATTTGTAGTACGTGGGTGAAGCATTTATAGCGTTGTGGTTCGAACAAAATTCGTCAGTGAAGCACTTGTTCTGGATATGTTCGAACGCCAGCAGTTGTGAGTCATGTGTAAACCGCTTTTCATTCATAAACAGGGGGTTTGGCGGGTGCATGGAATCACTTTTT
>WNGS01159551.1:0-13123 GCA_020271785.1 Procambarus virginalis
GGACCAACCGGGCTGTGGTGGGTATGTGTGCCTGCGAGCTGCTCCAAGCAACAGCCTGGTGGACCAAACTCTCACAAGTCAAGCCGGGCCTCGGGCCGGGCTTGGGAAGTAGAAGAACTCCCAGAACCCCATCAACCAGGTATTACATGTATAAATAAAGCTTTACGAATCGATACTTCTGGGTTTACCACATTACCATTGAGTCCTTTGTTATTTATTAATGTTTTAGAATGATTGAGTTTGCAGCTGATGGAACCCACAGATCCCAGACATCTTCAAACACAATAATTATAAGGATAAACCCTTCACCCTCAGGTCAACCTTATTTCTGTGTCCGGCTTCTTCAGACATTTCTTATCCAGGCGTGAGTGTTGAGTTCCCCCTCACTGTTAACCTGCAGGTTACCCATTCTGTCTAATGGTTCCCTCTGTCGTCACATGTGGCTCCTCATCAAAGATTATATTCAAGCAAATTAGTCGCTCTACCGTCACAAGTTACTTTCACTGAAACGTAATAAATGAAGGATGAACATGATAGACGAACACATAACATGTTAAGACTGAACGTGATGAAGAACACATAACATGTTAATACTGAATATGATGAAGAACACATAACATGTTAATACTGAATATGATGAAGAACACATAACATGTTAAGGCTGAACATGATGAAGAACACATAACATGTTAAGGCTGAACATGATGAAGAACACATAACATGTTAAGGCTGAACATGATGAAGAACACATAACATGTTAAGGCTGAACATGATGAAGAACACATAACATGTTAATACTGAACATGATGAAGAACACATAACATGTTAATACTGAATATGATGAAGAACACAACATGTTAATACTGAACATGATGAAGAACACATAACATGTTAATACTGAACATGATGAAGAACACATAACATGTTAATACTGAATATGATGAAGAACACAACATGTTAATACTGAACATGATGAAGAACACATAACTT
Organism: Procambarus virginalis; assembly: GCA_020271785.1. Lineage (NCBI taxonomy): Eukaryota > Metazoa > Arthropoda > Malacostraca > Decapoda > Cambaridae > Procambarus > Procambarus virginalis. Next base: position 991 of record WNGS01159551.1, read on the forward strand.
GTTAATACTGAACATGATGAAGAACACATAACATGTCAATACTGCATATGATGAAGAACACATAACATGTTAAGGCTGAACATGATGAAGAACACAAAACATGATAAGGCTGAACATGATGAAGAACACATAACATGTTAAGACCGAACATGATGAAGAACACAAAACATGATAAAGCTGAACATGATGAAGAACACATAACATGTTAAGACTGAACTTGATGATGAACACATAAAATGTTGAGGCTGAAGATGAAGAACACATAACATGTTAAGGCTGAACACGATGAAGAACACATAACATGTTAATGCTGAATATGATGAAGAACACATAACATGTTGAGGCTGAAGATGAAGAACACATAACATGTTAATACTGAACGTGATGAAGAACACATAACATGTTAATACTGAACATGATGAAGAACACATAACATGTTAAGACTGAACGTGATGAAGAACACATAACATGTTAATACTGAACATGATGAAGAACACATAACATGTTAAGACTGAACGTGATGAAGAACACATAACATGTTAATACTGAATATGATGAAGAACACATAACATGTTAATACTGAATATGATGAAGAACACATAACATGTTAATACTGAATATGATAAAGAACACATAACATGTTAATACTGAATATGATGAAGAACACATAACATGTTAAGACTGAACATGATGAAGAACACATAACATGTTAATACTGAACATGATGAAGAACACATAACATGTTAATACTGAACATGATGAAGAACACATAACATGTTAATACTGAATATGATGAAGAACACATAACATGTTAATACTGAATATGATGAAGAACACAACATGTTAATACTGAACATGATGAAGAACACATAACATGTTAATACTGAACATGATGAAGAACACATAACATGTTAATACTGAACATGATGAAGAACACATAACATGTTAATACTGAATATGATGAAGAACACAACATGTTAATACTGAACATGATGAAGAACACATAACATGTTAATACTGAACATGATGAAGAACGCATAACATGTCAATACTGAATATGATGAAGAACACATAACATGTTAAGGCTGAACATGATGAAGAACACATAGCATGTTAAGGCTGAACATGATGAAGAACACAAAACATGATAAGGCTGAACATGATGAAGAACACATAACATGTTAAGACCGAACATGAGGAAGAACACAAAACATGATAAGGCTGAACATGATGAAGAACACATAACATGTTAAGACTGAACTTGATGATGAACACATAAAATGTTGAGGCTGAAGATGAAGAACACATAACATGTTAAGGCTGAATATGATGAAGAACACATAACATGTTAAGGCTGAATATGATGAAGAACACATAATATGTTAAGGCTGAACATGATGAAGAACACATAACATGTTAATGCTGAATATGATGAAGAACACATAACATGTTGAGGCTGAAGATGAAGAACACATAACATGTTAATACTGAATATGATGAAGAACACAACATGTTAAGGCTGAACATGATGTGGTAAAAACTCCAGGCAGTATATCTTCTTTTAATTGACTTCAGTAAATTAAAGTTTATCTTATTTTTTTCTTAGTAGGTAAGAAATTGAGTGGACTGTATGTACTTGTTAAAACTGCCTGAAATTAATCTCACACAAATTGGGGGGGGACAATTTGTAGCTTAAACCACTTTGTAATGGCTCCTTCTTAAACTACAAATTGTTTACCTAAGTTTAATTATATTATTTTATCATACCACATATGGTGGTCTAATCTACTATTATTTCAACAATTATTACTAGTTATGAATACTACTACTACTATAACTAGAATGGCCTTATCTGAGCCTGTAGTAAGGGCCTGCTAAGACCGTGTCATGTTAGCATCTATGTGGGTGTGGCCCTGTGCCTCATGGTGCCAATGGCGGCTGTGGAGGCCTTCAAGGCTGGCAACAGCTAGGTACATGTACATGGTGTTGGTGTTGTTCATATATCATAACCGACTTATCTTAATAATGTTAAAAATGTGCACACAAATTTAAACATAAAGATACTTGGTAAGCCGGATACTGGAGTGCTCTTATTTGTAGTAGTGGTGTTGCTATGGCAGTTTCTTAAGGCAGAGTAGGTCTATCCTATGTGGCCAATAACATAACACACACACGAGCACCCATTGTTATTGTTTTCGTGTGAGCGTGGCGTCTGTAAGAGACGCTCTCCTTCCCTTGTTCCAATATTTTTTCCACTTCTAAGTTAAATTTACGTTAACAAGGGAATCAAGCTATATTTTGGTGTTAATAATTATATTCAGTCTTATTGAACACTTTTTTATTCAATTTAGACATTAAACTGTTGTATGAACAGTGGTTTAATAATGTAAATACTGCGGCGACGTCGATGACGTCACGGAGTCTCCCATTCTCTAATTTTAAGAGGATACTGTTAAGGGAAGACTATACTATTTGTGTATAAGTGTGTCGGTTTCCCGACATAATTCCGGGGGGGAAGAACACGGGTCGAAGTCCCGGTAAGGACTGCGATCACTTTATTCTTCTCCTTCAGAATTATAATGCTGCTTTAATTTGAGTTTACATTGTTGAGCTGCAGTCCTTTGGGGACGTATGTCCCGTACTGGCGTATCGGGTGCTGGAAGTCGCTGTACGTCTTCGTTCCTGGCCAGTTCTAAAGGAACTAATTTCTCTAAAGTTTTGAGAGTAGTATTGCCTCGGCATTTCACTTTCACTATTCTCAAGATGCCCTGGCTGTCTGGATGAACAGAGACTATTTGACCTAAAGGCCACTCTGAGCGTGGTCCATCACTATCCACCAGAACTATGTCACCAGGGTTCAAGTTAATTCTGTTGTAGGGGTTGTTTGCCCCGTAATGATACTCTCTCAGAGCTGTAAGGTATTCTCGAGTCCATACGTCATTCCACCGACTTATCACCCTTGATAGATGTTTGAAACGTTGAACCAAATCACTCTCTTGGACATATGAAGGATCCTCTGGTTCCTCGTCCGTAAGGGACACAAGTGTTTTGAGAGGTCTACCATACATCAAATGAGCTGGACTTAATGGTTCACGCTGCAAAACATCATCAGAGAGGTAGGTAAGTGGTCGGTTATTGACTCGTGCTTCTATCTCTATGACTACTGTTTGAAGCTCCTGCAGGTCAATCTTTTGGCGGTGTAGGGTTTTCCGTAGAGAACGTTTTACCGTACCAACCATGCGTTCATAGAAGCCTCCGTGCCATGGTGCTCTGGGAGGTATGAATTTCCAATGGCACTGCCGTTGATTTAGGGCTGTGCGTACCTTTGGATGTGTCCAGATTTTCCTCAGACATGCTTCTCCTGCCACTAAGTTGGACCCATTGTCTGAGATCATTAACTTAGGACAGGATCTACGTGAAGCAAACCTGCGGAAAGCCTGTAAGAATGCTTCGGCACTCATATCGGGAGTCACTTCTAGATGGACTGCCCTTGTTGTGGCACAAGTAAAAAGACAGATGTAAGCTTTTACTGGTTTCTTGTCTTTAGTGCCTGTAAGTGTTAGTGCTCCTGTGAAATCTACTCCTGTAGTCTCAAAGGGACGAATATGTACGACTCGTTCCTTCGGAAGTGGAGGTGGGCCAGGATATGGACACACTCTGGCATCGTATCTCCGGCAAACAACACAGGATTTGATTATTGATTTTACTGTCTGTCTACCTTGGGGTAGCCAGTACTGTTGTCTTAAGTCTGTGAGAGTATCTAATACCCCACCATGCAGAGTGCAGTATTTGTGTATATGTAACACAATTAGTTTGCTTACTATGTGGTGACGAGGGAGCAATATTGGATTTTTTGCTTCCAAATCTATGTCAGCGTGCTGTAAGCGGCCTCCGCATCTGATTATGTTATAATTGTCAGTGTCTAACCAGAGACCCAGATCACGTTGTAGCTTCTTTGGAACATTGTCAAATTCTGTCCCGAATGTGTCGATCTGAGCTCTTTTGACCCAATACCTTAGGGCATTAGGGAATTTATGCTTGATTCCTATTTTCTTTAGAAAATCAAACACTACTTGGGTGACACCTATAAGTTTGTTCAGTTCAGAGTACCGAGTAGGATCAATTACCAAAGTCCGAGGTGGTTCTGGGTTCTCAGTGGGAACAGTAACATTGGTCACAATGACTTGTGGCTTTTGTTCAGGCCACTGGTCGCTGATTAGCCACTGAGGTCCATTGAACCACATCTCTGCCTTTGTTAATTGCCGTAAAGTCAGTCCTCGGGAGAGATAGTCAGCTGGATTCTCTTTTGTGGGTACATATCTTAGTTTATACCCTGCTGACAACTCTCGTATTTCCTTAACGCGGTTACTCACGTAAGGATTCTTACTGTTATTGTTCTTAACCCACTGTAGTACTGCCTCATTATCTGACCAAACTACTGTTTCTTTAAAGTGGATGTGGCGTAAGGCCTTGATCAAATAATGAGCCAATCTTACTCCTAACAGTAAGGCTGTTAATTCCAGTTGTGGCAGTGATCTTTTCTTTAAAGGTGCCACTCTGGCCTTTGATGTGAGCAAATTGGCTTGCCCATTTGTGACCAGGTAAGCTACTGTTCCATAAGCCTTTCCTGAGGCATCACAGAATACATGTAGCTTAATTGGTTCTTTTTCATTTACTACTGTGTTCCTGGGGAACTTGACAGACTCTAGGGTACTTAAATCTTTTACTAAACCTTGCCATTTTTCTTGTAGGGCAGGTGTTAGAAGATCATCCCAGCCTATCTTTTGTTGCCAACATTCCTGTATTATCAACTTCCCATTAATCAGTACTGGGCTTAATAGTCCTAATGGGTCGAAGGGTTTGCTGACTTGTGATAGTAATTTTCTCATTGTTAAGTTAGTGGTATCAGGCTCCACTGACTTGATTGTCAACTGATCTGTTGTCGTGTTCCATTCGACACCTAGTACCTTTGTCATCTCGGGTACCTGGTAATCGGGAAATTCAGTTGAGATCAGTTGATTTAATTTTTCATTGTTAGAGACCCAAGATTGGAGAGGCATATTGGCTCCCATTAATTCTCGATTGGCCTCATGGTATATGTCCAACAGTTTACTTTCACTGTTGGTTGTACCTTGAAAATTATCCACATACAGGTTTTTGCTAATTTCTGTCTTGTTTGGGCTATTGGACTTCTTCAAGTGCGTATCCAAGGTAGCTTGGAGCAGAAAAGGAGATGACGTGGCGCCAAAAAGGACAGAGGCAAACCGGTAAGTGATTAATTCACTGTTCGGATCGTTAGGATCCTTAATCCATAGGAACTTTGTGTAGTTCCGGTCTTCTTCTTGAAGACCTACCCTAAGGAATGCCTTGCTGATGTCGGCCGTATATGCATAAGTCCCAATACGGAACTTTAACAGCACGTCGTAAAGCCTTTGTGTTAGGCTAGGGCCAGTTTGAAGACAGTCGTTTAACGAAACACTACTCGGCCTCATTTTAGCACTGCAATTAAATACTATCCGTAATGGGGTAGTTGCAGAATTCTTCTGTACACAATGATGTGGTAAGTAGTGACCTTCCTTTGGGTTATCATTTGTAACAACTTCGATAAATTTGTCATCGAGTTGCTTCTGTATTATTTCATGGTACAACTTCAAGTTCTCAGGTTGTCTTTGTAAGCGCAACACCTGTGATCTCAATTGGTTTTGTGCCATAAAATGGTTGACGGGTAGCTGAGGGTGATTCAGCTTCCATGGTAGCCTGACCCAGTATTGATTATCTCTGTATATAACTGAGTCCAGGTATTGTTTGTAAGTCCAGTCATCATCTGGGCTAGGTTGTTCAGGGACAATGCCGAGAGTTGCCAGGTCCCATAACTTGTGTACAGGGGGATCAAGCTCTTCCTCGGACATGTCTCTGAGTTGCAGTGGAGACTGGTCTCCTAGTCATGCAACCATTACTGGGTTGGCATGTTGGTGTTCTACAGGTGCGGGTTGGTTTAGCCGTAATACAGGGCCTGTTAGCAAATAGCCACCTGCAGATGGTAACACGTTCATACCGTGTTTGTATTCCTTTCCTTTGATAAACTTATGGTAGACATCTGATCCCATAAGGATTCCAATATTGGAAAGGTTATCTGTTGTGATTTTATCAGCCAAATGAATTCCCCTTTTTTCTAGGAATTTGGCTGTTGTCCCCAGACCATATACATATAGATCTGTTGGGAATCTATCTACTACTAGAGCTTGTACATTTTGTTCGTAACCTCCTAATCGTACTTTGGGTTGTACTACCTTGAAAACTCGGGCTCCTGAGTCAGTCAGGAATCCTGCTATGTTTATTCGTGTCTCCTCTACAGGTGTAAGTTTCAGGGTATCTACCAACTCTTTGGATATAAAGGTCAATTGGGACCCTTGATCAAATAATCCACGTACGGTGGCTTTGTTCTCTCCATTTCTAATGATCAATCGTGCAGTAGGTAGAGCTGATTTATGTTTAGACCTTGTTGAGAAAACACTTATGTCAGGTAGCACAGTACAAAGCTGTACTGAGGTGTTAGTTCCTTCCTCCTCCTGTGGTTTGGCAGACTTTGTACTTGAATCCCCACAAAGTGCTGTATGGTGTTGACCCTTATGGCACCTATAACAGGTGCGTATTGTTGATGTGCAGCTGTCGGGATGATGTTCCCTTATACACTTGGTACATCTATGTAACTCCTTGAGTCGTTTTATGCGTGTTGCACGATCGGGGTATCGTCTGCAATTGTACATGGAATGTGATTGTTCACAGAACAGACATGGTCTCCAGACGTTAACAGTATCTTGAGGAGTCACCGATTTGGGTGACGCGTTACCTGTAGGTTTGGAGGTACCAACTGCGTATGTGCCCACACTGCCTTGTCTCCACTTTGGGGAGGGAGAAGTTGTTTTAGATTTGTTTGGAGTACTGTTTGTACTCTGTTGTTTACTATTAGTAGTAGACGAAGGTTTAGATGTCGCCTTTTCATCTGGGATAACTCTTTCTCGTTCTATGATGGTTTGTAACCCCTTTGTAATCTCTGTTACTGTCAGATATGACTTTCCATACAACACAAACAACTTATCCAGGATGTCCCTGGGTAATTTGCGAGTCATATGGACTTGGATTATCCAGTCTGATTCATCCAAGTTTACTTTATTTTTAAGTGCCTTAAGCAAAGACTCAAGCTCCAATCTAAAGGCTTGGAGTGAGACTGCTGTATTATTTGGATGTTTAATATCTAACAGCTTCTGGGTTAAAATTCTGATAGTCCTTTCAGGCTTCGCATAGTTGTCCTTGAGTAGTTGTACAGCATTGTCATAATCGTCATCTGTGTGATTCAGATTACAGACTACCTGAAAGGCTTCATCCTTCAAGACACTCTGTAAATACGTAAACTTTGTCGTCTTTGGTACATTGACATTAGAATCCACAGAATCGACAAATTTGCTCCAGAAATTGTCCCAATTCTCGTCCTCTGTTCCAGAAAAAGTTGGGAGACTGAGTGATGGTAATTTGACTTCTGGTGCTGTCTGATTCTGGGTAGTTGTAGCTGCAACATTTATATTGGCCTTATGGGCGTTTATCAAATCTTCATAACGTTGAATTGTTCAAACATTGCATCTTCATAATCAGAGTGTTCTTGGAGAATGTTGTTCATCGTATCTTCATCAATACTAGAATTGTTCAGTAAATCTTGATACTGTTTCATTTGTTGCAACACACGGTCATATTTGTTCCGTGTAAGCTTAAGATAGTTTTCCAGTGCTGCATAATTAACTGGAGTTTGATTACTCATGTCTTCACATTTGTTAATCTGCCTTGTGAGATGCCCCTTTAAGGCCCTAAGGGTTAATTTTACATTTTGGAGTGTAGACATCTTGAAAGTACTTGCTAGTCGTATGGACTTTTAACTATTTGGCACTTGAATTAGTAAAGCAACTAGTTTCCGAACTAGAGCTGTTTATCATTTAAAATATATACACTGTATAATCATACACGCTATAATTTGAGTGGTAAGCCTGTATCAATGCTGGTATTCCGCAAGCTAGCCCTTCATTATCACTCTTGGTTGGTACAGAGACACAGGTTAACACTCAAAGGTGAAATGATTATAGTTAAATTATACCTATAATTATATGTATGAATATCAGGTTGACAACACAACTCGGGTTGTCATGAATACTGCATAAAAATATGTACTTGCTAGGTTGTAATATATGTTCAACTCTAGACAAGTGTAAAAATTCTTACCCTTACACCAGGTTAGCACAATAAATTAAACTAGGTTGCTGTACAACACCAGCCTAAAATGTCCTACCCTTGTGCAAGAATTTGCTGTAAACAATGTGGTATGCAGTATGTAATGGTGCAATATTAAAGTAATGTTATACTTAATTACAAAAACATTTATAAGTAACTTATAAGTAAAGTAGCCTCTTATCAACCTCTTGTAATGAAAAGGGCACAATAGTTCTTTGGCATAGGCCTCAGAACAATAATGTGCTTTGTTGTAGTTTTGCTTGCTATGAGATTGAAAAGTTAGGCTAGAAAATGTAAATATAGCAATGTCTTTCTGCTATAATATTGCACTACTAATGTATATCAGGATTTTATATCTAGATGCAATGTACCTACTGGTTAACTGTAATAATCATCTAGGTTCAAAGGACCATAATTATGTGGTAAAAACTCCAGGCAGTATATCTTCTTTTAATTGACTTCAGTAAATTAAAGTTTATCTTATTTTTTTCTTAGTAGGTAAGAAATTGAGTGGACTGTATGTACTTGTTAAAACTGCCTGAAATTAATCTCACACAAATTGGGGGGACAATTTGTAGCTTAAACCACTTTGTAATGGCTCCTTCTTAAACTACAAATTGTTTACCTAAGTTTAATTATATTATTTTATCATACCACATATGGTGGTCTAATCTACTATTATTTCAACAATTATTACTAGTTATGAATACTACTACTACAATAACTAGAATGGCCTTATCTGAGCCTGTAGTAAGGGCCTGCTAAGGCTGTGTCATGTTAGCATCTATGTGGGTGTGGCCCTGTGCCTCATGGTGCCAATGGCGGCTGTGGAGGCCTTCAAGGCTGGCAACAGCTAGGTACATGTACTAGTGTTGGTTGTTGTTCATATATAAACAGACTTATTTAAGTAATGTTTAAAAAATGTGCACACAAATTAAACATAAAAATACTTGGTAAGACGGATACTGGAGTGCTCTTATTTGAGTAGTGGTGTTGCTATGCAGTTTCTTAAGGCAGAGTAGGTCTATCCTATGTGGCCATACAATAAAATAAAACACACGAGCACCATTGTTATGTTTTTTCGTGTGTGAGCGTGGCGTCTGTAAGAGACGCTCTCCTCCCTTGTTCCAATATGTTTTCCACTTCTAAGTTAAATTTACGTTAACAAGGGAATCAAGCTATATTTGGTGTTAATAATTATATTCAGTCTTATTGAACACTTTTTTATTCAATTTAGACATTAAACTGTTGTATGAACAGTGGTTTAATAATGTAAATACTGCGGCGACGTCGATGACGTCACGGAGTCTCCCATTCTCTAATTTAAGAGGATACTGTTAAGGGAAGACTATACTATTTGTGTATGAGTGTGTCGGTTTCCCGACACATGATGAAGAACACCTAACAGTTAAGGCTGAACATGATGAAGAACACATAACATGTTAATACTGAATATGATGAACACATAACATGTTAAGACTGAACATGATGAAGAACACATAACATGTTAAGACTGAATATGATGAAGAACACATAACATGTTGAGACTGAAGATGAAGAACACATAACACGTTAATACTGAATATAATGAAGAACACAACATGTTAAGGCTGAACATGATGAAGAACACATAACATGTTAAGACTGAACATGATGAAGAACACATCACATGTTAAGACTGAACATGGTGAAGAATACATAACATGTTAAGGCTGAACATGATGAAGAACACTTAACATTTTAAGACTGAACATGATGAAGAACACTTAACATTTTTAGGCTGAAGATGACAGTAAAGTATTTAAAAATCATAACTAATGCTTTCTTATCTTAAATCAAGTGTCGTTACTTTGATTCATACTAGATAAGTTTAGATTCTGAAAATACATAGGTAAATATTGTTTTGGAAACAGGAGTTATAGAAGTGATTACCAGTCAACATAATAGACGTTGGAATGCAGGATTGGTGCAAGCGAAGGGTAGACATATACATACATAAGTTTTTTCAGTATGAATGAATATGTGCAATATGTCGCTAGAAGTTTCATTTATTCATATAAATGAAAGTGCAACAATTACAACTCCTTGATGCTCTAGTTGCATGTTAGTACAGTGACTGGTGCAGTGTAGAAAATATGTTCTTCATATATAACTTAAAATAGTGAAACTCTCCTGCTTTGTCTCAATGTCTAATGGTCAGCTAACAATTGTGAGATTCAAGAATTATGTAATGATGTTTTAATTACATAGTTAACACATGTTTGCTTCACTCTCAAGTCGTTTTTCTCAGATAACAACGGACGGGATGCATAGAATCTTTATTAGTAATATTGTTTAACTAACAATGTCAATTCCTTGTTTTCCTTGTCTCAAGGTTGTGTGATCATATAACAACTTGGTTGATGAAGGATATCGTAAGTGATCATCTTGTTCATCTGACAATGATAACAAAATATTGCCCCTCCTCTCAAGTCAGTATAGTTAGATATCAGCTAGTGTGAAGCATGATATCATAAACTCCAATAATATTAATTGACGAAGATAACATCTTGTTATTTGTACATAAAGCTAGCAATGTAAAATAACGAATAGTGGAGTTTAGGTTTAGTGTATCTTTGACAATGATAAGGTTATCTTTCTTCACTGATGATGTCAACAATGTTTCTCTTTCATCCATCAAGTATCGTCAAATAGCAACTTTTAGATTCCAATAATAGAAACTTTGGTTAAATGATAGCAACAATGTTTTTCTTACCTCAGGCTAGTATTACCAACATTTTATTGCCGAGTCTTCATAGTGTAGGACACCTATAAAGGTCATTTTACAAGGCTGGCGCTATCGGTTCAGCTTAGGAAGTTCATCTAATGTGCGTTCGAATATCTTTATTTGGGGAGACCCCCTGCTGGATATTTGGAATGATTAAAGAACAATGTCACAGAGACATAGATTACTGGCAGAATTTTTTATCCAACTAAAGTCAGACCGAGGCTATTAGAGCTGTGCTTTTGGGGTGATTTTGAGATAGGATAGGCACAGAATATGTTGAGGTTAAATACTGAGGGTGTGCTGATGTATTTAATGTCATGGTATGATTAGTTTATATTAGTTCTATGTACCTTCCTTACCAGATGAGGAATCAGGGATCCCTCATACGTGGGTGATTGAGGTAGTTCAAATAAACAAGCATCTGTCCAACATAATACGTAAGTGGAATGAAATATGGACTTAGTGATACCTAAATCTCTCTAAGCGAGCACCATTATGGGTAAATTCTCCATGAACAAAGTTAATATACAACCTGGGGACTTTAATGGACAACAGACAGTCAGATTGACAGTTAGGAAAGTAATATGGATTGTTAAAGTTCTGTCTAAAGAAGCTACGCCCTTGAAAAACACTAGGCAAAAACTAGTACACTTAGAATCGAAAAAAGGGATGGGGGGGGGGTGACAGATCCTGCACACCCCACAGCACCAGCACATGAAAATCTACAAATATCAAAACAGCCCATCCGTTTGCAAAGGAGCAGCAGCACAGAGGTGCAAACAAAATTGCGTTTGTACTTTCAAAACATGGGGAGTAATACATGGCAAATTTTTTGTCTTGCCTCAATCTTAAATAATGGACTCCAAGCTCTCAGTTCCTTCCCATAAAGATTACATTTTCCTTCAAAATAGAGTATAACACCTGTGAGTTATATGGTGTATGAGAGACCACAAGCCTCGTATTCGGCTGCCGGCGCCATAGCTAGCTGCCGCACACGAGATTTGTTCCCGGAAACTCACGATTCTGTGCACCCATCAGCTCTATTCATAGCGATTTTGTGAGGAACAGCTCATCTGTACTCCAAGGCCC
>WNGS01159552.1:0-15910 GCA_020271785.1 Procambarus virginalis
CCCAACCACAGAGTCTGCAAACAGCATGAGACAAAAAGGTGACAAAATCCTGAGAGCTGGGGCCCAAGCATATTCCAAAGTGAATGAGAGCACCGCCTGCCGACACGTGAGACGAGAAGCAAAACACAAAGACACCGTATCCCGCAGGATCGGTGCGAACAGCTTCAATAGGGCAGATGACGCACGCTCCGCCGACACCAAGACACCAGGCTCAGGAACTGCCCCAAGCACCTTCATGTTCTCCTCAAGCCAATCCGAGGACAGCTCCAGGAGGGAAAAGAAACACAAGACCAAAGCCAACAGACCACGAGCATGCAAATCCTCAGCAACCAGTGCAGCTGAAAGGGTGGTAACCTGCACCTGAAGCTGCACAATGTTGACATCCCAAGGAAGGGCAGGGGCGAGCAAGCACTCATTGAGGTGCTCAAACTCGCCCCTTCCCCCCCTTTTCCCTCCAGGTAAACCTGGATCATCGTCAGAGCCTCACGCCAATCAAACATGCAGGACCGACAGAACGTATGCCAAGCACCCAATGAAAATACAGAGCAGTCCACTAGTCAGGAAGACTCCGGAACCTCTTAACGATTCCAGTAAGGAAACAAAAATCCAAACCTGAATGAAGACAGATTCATTAAAGAGGCGTAAGCCGGATCGCGCAGGAAGTAAGCCACAATAACTTCCCACACCTCATGAGGCGGGATGTGGGAAGCCGAAAACCTCTGAAAGGACGGGACCGAAGGACCCGAAGGGACACGGAACAGACCCCAGGGAGGGGCTGACACCAAATCCAACTCGTACCCAGAGGAGGAAGAAGGAAAACCCCACTCCCTTATTGGAGTAGGGGGTTTTCAGGGACTGAGCAAAAGTCGAAGTTAGGAACCTAAAATAAGCGTGCAACACCTGAGTCGCCTGCACCCAAACCGAGTCATCAGTGAACTGGGTGTACCGAGTTACAAACAAGCAACAAAACTCGCAGGACTCCGGATCGAAGGTATCACCGACCCAGCAGGCAGCATGGAGACACAAACGGTGAAGGCCACCTGGAGACAAGGGGACCGAGCAGCCCTCAAACTCCCACAAGGCAAGAGGGGACCCAGAGGTCACTTCCATCAGACCCACGCGCCCCCACAGGGATTCTCAAGGTCCTTTGACAGAACTTATGCTAAGGGAAGCCCAAGCATAACAGGGTACTCTTAACAGGCGCCCAATTGTAGCAACAAAACTGCTAAAGCTGCTCCCTCATGATATGTACACTCACGGGGGCCTAGTAGGGGACCACCAAGATACAACTGAGTGAGATCAAACCAAGGGGCACACCCTCCACCAGGCAAGAAAACAAAAATAATAGAAAAACCCCACAGGAGGTCAATGTACCCAGATGGAACAGAGGTGATAGCTAGCGGCACAGTACCCTGCACCCCAACCAGTGACAAATACTACCCCCTACCCAGAGGCAAACAGGAGTGACGGAAACACCCCAGCTGACTCCAAGGGCGGCCAATTACAGAGCAGCAAAAGACCATACGGAGGTAGCCCCCAAGGCGACTTGTGGAAGATGGCCCCAAGCCCCAAGGGCAGTACTTACTGGGCTCCTAGGGAAGGTGACCCTAGGTACATGCTGCCCAAGTACTGGTGAACATAATACTGGCTTGCGCACCATTGAAGACAGCATCACACCACGCCACAAGGTACAGGACCGGAAATCAGGAGCCAGAGTCGCACGACCTTGCTAGCCTCACATCAGCCACAGAACTGTAGGGTGGATAGCTGACATGGGGGTCTGGGGCTCCCCCTTCCCCATCCTTGGGAGGGGGGAGCTGTACAGACAGTGGTGCGGTGACATGGTGATGTCATGCTACTTTGCTCGTTTTTGTTTGGGGAGTTGTGTCCACTAGCACAGCTTTCAGCAGCAATTTCTTAACCAGAATAAGGGATTGTTTTGGGGCGCTTACCTTTCTGGGTGCTTGACCCGTCAATGGCAGCCATAGAATGCTTCCAACCACACAGTGGTTTCTATAGGCCACTGCTCCTCGTGCCTCTCTAGGGGGCCCAGGTTCTGGCTCGTGGTCCCCGGTAGACCTAGAACTTCATTCGCTTGACTGATGCCAGAAGTCTAATACATTCACATCAGCCTAGTTAACTCCAGGGAGTTGAAGGGGCTCCCCCCCCTCAGAAAATTATTTAAATTGATTCTGTCCTTTGCTTAATTGTTACATTTAGAATATTGCACTATTCTTTCTTTGAGGGTAAATATAGTAAATACATTATCAACAGAAATCAGAAAACAATGCCAGCTTGCTCAAAATAAAGCTAACTGTTACTTACCATGTTTTTTGTCTGTGTTGGCAAGGCGAAGTATGTTTGCTGACGCTGGAGTACTTCCCTTCTCTCTTCCATGAAGACCCTTTACATGACGTGAACAAGCAGCAAGTTCATGGAAGCCTGTTTCATGCATAATTTAGAGAACTGTATACATAAATCAGAGATGTACTTTAAAAGTAAAAATATTTATTTAGAAGAAAATCCTAAATCATTTTAAATTTACTGAAATCAGTATAATAACTTTAGCTAATATTTTTTATTTAACTGCTTTTAAAAAACCAGCACTGAATGTAATGAAACGCCATTTTCTGGGTGAGCTCCGGAGGCTCCCTGGAGCTTATTGGGCTAATGTATGTTATGTTAGACTGGGACATTAGCTATTGAGTTCAGACCTACCAGGGACCAGCGCCAGAACCTGGTCCCTTCAGAGAGGTTTCAGGGAGCAATGGCCCTGGAAAACCCCATATGGTTGGGGGTTTTCCTTATCTGCCATCGACCAGGGTTAGGCACCCAGAAAGGTAGGCATAACAAAACAAACCCCACATGGTAAGAAACTACAACAAAAACCGAACAGAAAGGTAGAAACTCCCTACAATCCCAAGGAAACAATCAAACAATCAATTTACTGCCGCACCGGTCATCCCGCAGCCCTTCCCTCCCCGGGAGGGGGAGAGGGGCCCTGGACCTCACCACGCTGGCTACCTTCAGTAAGGAAACTAGGCTTCAACCAAACCGAAAAATCCCGCCGACTGGATGGGAGGGAGGGTAGCCAGGGAGCCTCCGGGGCTCACCCAGAAAATGGTGTTTCATTACATTCAATGCTGGTTTTCTGTGGGGAGCCCCTACAGCTCCCTGGAGCTACATACCCAAAGAGAAGGAAAATAGGGACTTACCCGGGAGGCGGCGGCTACAAACTCCTCAACGCAAAGTCGAGACAACTGGCTGCAACCAGTGACCCAAAGCGATATAACAACGCCGAGGAGCAGGGACGTTCACCAAATAATGGGCGGCCAGGACCCTGTTCGACTTCCAAAATCCATGCGCCCGAATATGTGCCCAAGACATATTACCAAACACGGCAGCCAAAGCTGCAAACTTCCGAAAGTCATGGGCACGAGGATAGACCGCAAGCTAGCTAGACTTAATATAACTCTGCGGACAACCTGGGAAACCCGAGCCCTAGAAACAGGGAATGAGGGAAACCGGATCAACCCAAAGCACATCCCCAGCCACCCCGGCTGAAGCACGCAGGTGACGGTGAAGTGCTGCAACCGGACACAACACACGATGCACCCCCGGCCAAACCAACCAAGAATCAATGACACACGGACCCTTCCGGAAAGCAGCCGTCTCGTTCTTCGCCAGAAAAGATGGAGAAGGCTGCAAATGGACAAACCTACCCCCTGGACCAAAAGAGAAGAGCATGAAGCTCCCCTACCCGACCCCCAGAGGCCAATGCCAACAAAAACAAAGCCTTGGAAAAACAATCCGGAACCGAAGGGGCCACCACAAACCGAGGAGAGGAAAGATAGGAGAGCACCCTGTCCAAGGACCAGGACGGCTCAGGAGGCGCATGAGCAGGCCAGAGGTGAAACATAGCACGGGAAAGCTTACGAAATGGGGCGGATGTGATGTCCACTCCGAAAGCTAGCTTGAGCGGCTCCGCCAGCGCCGCACGATACGAGGCGACAGTATTAGGCATCAAATGACAGTCCTAAAAAAGCCAAGAAAGAAAGGACAAGACAACCCTATCCGAAAGAAAAGACAACCTACAAAGAGCCAGAAAATGGCGAAAAAATGCCAGGAAACTTCATACTGTCGCCAAGACGAAGCTCTCAGGTGGGACACCATCAACGAAGCCACCTGATCACCATAGAATTGGTGATACACCCGCGTCAAAAAGACCAGACGCAAAGAGCAGAGGAGAAGGTCGAACCAGCCCCATACCGGATCGGACCTACCTGCTGAAAGAGGCGGAGCCGCGGGAAATGTCCCGGGTTCGGGCACTGAGCCAATAGCACCGGAAACAAAGGCTGGGCCGGCCATCAAGGGGCCACAAGGACTACTCTCCCTGGGAATGTCTCCAACTAAACCAGAACCCGAAGCAACAGCTGGACCGGGAGGAAGAGATACAGGTAACCCCACCTCGACCAGTCCTGCTGAAAGGCATCCACTGGGAACGCTTCGCAGTCGGGAAAGGGCGTCACATATATTGGGAGACGCCGAGACCACACCAACGCGAAGAGGTCCACATCTGAGAGACCGTACGTCTGGCAGCGACTATAAGAAATATTGCCGGAACAACCGTGGACATCTTCAAGAGAAAACTGGACTGTTTCCTAAGAGAAGTCCCGGATCAGCCAGGCTGTGGTGGGTATGTGGCTCTGCGGGCCGCTCCAAGCAACAGCCTGGTGGATCAAACTCTCACAAGTCGAGCCTGGCCTCGGGCCGGGCTTGGGGAGTAGAAGAACTCCCAGAACCCCATCAACGAAACGAGTCGTCGTTGACTGTCCACTCCATGGACAGGGGATGGAAGCGAGACAGACCGTCCGCCAGAATGTTGGATACTCCCCGGATATGAACCACACGGAGAGCCAAACTCCGAGAATCCAGCAGACGAACCACTCGAAGGGACCAACCCCAAAGAGCCAAGGACCGAAGAGAACCCCCGCGGTTCAGGCAATGAACCACTGGAGAAACGTTCAAATGGAGGCGAATGGTCGATCCCCAAGTGACCCGAATCCTCCGAAGTGCGAACCAGACTGCTGCGAACTCCCGAACCGTACTGTGAGCCCAACGTAAGGACGGACCCCACCGTCCCTGGAATGTCTGGTGAGCACTGGTCACAAAGCCCCAGCCGAGAGACGACGCGTCCGTGAACACATCGAGCGAGGGCTCGGGAAGGCGCCAAGGCACTGAACCTCGAAAACCCCTTACAGGAAGCTGGTGACGCAGCAACCGACACAAGACCCCCGGAGGACGAACCCAACGATCATGAGAGAGGCGGAAAGGACGTCCCCGAAGGAACCAAATCAGACACCGAAGACAAACCCGACCCGGCGGGTAGACTAGCATGGCGAAGTTCAGACTCCCGCACAACCACTCGAGCAACCGCCGAGTGACCCGGGACCCCCTCAGAAACAGCCGACAGCGGTCCCATAGCCGACGCAACGACTCTGGAGGGAGAGACAAGGAAGCTGTCCGAGAATCCCAAACAAGACCCAGCCAGGTTCGAACCTGGGATGGAACCAGATGGGACTTCCTCCAGTTCATCAGGAACTGGCGAGCTGGGAAAGAACCATATCCCTGGCGAGCAGACAAGCTGACCAACTGGGAGCCCACACCAGCCAGTCGTCGAGGTAGGCCAAAACCCGAATCCCTAGAAGACGCAGACGGGTCACCACAACCCGGGTCAGACGCATGAAAACGCGAGGTGCCAGATTCAAGCCAAAAGGTAGGCATCGAAAACGGTAAGCATGATGCCCCACCACGAAACCTAACCAGTCCCTGAACCCCGGATGAATAGGAACGTGCCAATAGGCGTCCTTGAGGTCCAGGAACACTATCCAGGCACCCGGCTCCAACAGAAGCCGGACCTAAGACAGAGTAGTCATCCAAAACGAGGGGCAAGGAATCCAGGGGTTCAAACAGGACAAGTCCAGAATGAACCTTAGATCTGCATAGTCCCGTTTCGGCACTGGAAACAGACGGGAAACCCACCTGAGGGATGTAGTCGTTTCGACCACGCCCAAACACACCCACTCCAAGATGACTTGACGAAGCGCAGGAGAATAAACCTGCCCTGTTAGCCCCGAACCCCCCAAAGGAGGACGAGTCGCCCAACGCCACCAGAGGTCGGATGACACAACCGAAAAGGCCCACAAAAACGTGGGACCAAGCGTGGGCAAACAGAGCGAGCCTTCCCCCCCCCCCATCGCCCCATCAACGGGGCAAACCACGAAAGGGCCGACGTCCCTTACGAGAACCCAACCGTCGAACAGGGCAATCACTGCGCCGACCAGACGACACTGGCCCCAAAGGGAACAACAGCTCATAAACTGACACCAATGGCCCATCTCGACCAGCGGAACCCAGAACCCTTGCACAACCCCTCTGAAACTGCCGAGAATGACCGCTTCGGAGAATCAACAAGTCTGCCATAGCACCACAACTAGACGAAGCCGCATGCAGAAACTGAGAGACTGCAGTCTCTGCAAACAGCAACGGATAAAACGGAGACGAAAACCTAAGAGCCAGGGCCCAAGCAGATTCCAAAGAGAGGGCGAGCACCGCCTGACTGCACGCGAGGCGAGAAGCAAAAAACAGACACCGCTTCTTTCAGGATGGGCGCAAAGAGCTTCAACAGAGCAGCCGACGCCGTAGCTGCAGAAGTCAGCGCCCCAGACGAAGGCCCTTCACTCAACGCTCCAACATCCTCTTCAAGCCAAGCAGAAGACAGCTCGAGAAGGTTAAAGAAACACAAGACCGAAGCCAAATGCCCATGGGCGAGCGACTCCTCCGCAACCAACGAAGCTGAAAGCTGAGGAACCTGCACGTGAACCTGGAAAAGGCCAACATCCCGACCTGTACAAATAAGCTGGTATGGTGCCCAAGGACCATAGTGGCCACCAGTAAACAATATGACAAGTTGTACAGACAACGCTCCTCCCTCACCAAAATGGCGGCTCCCAACCTACTCCTCTTGCTGTTATCTCACACTATACACACGTTATATATAAGTATCTACATTTCTGTTCACCATAGCGAACCACTAAGCTGGTATGGTGAGTGCAGTCAATAAATGGTGGCCACACACAGTCAGAAGACGACACCACAATCCTCCCTCCAAGGAGCACAGCGCTAAATATCACCACAATCCTGCTATTATCAGAATCCTGGTCAGTTTTATCACAGTCAGGGGGCTTCAGTAATACTATCACTGCTAAATAATAGCAGTATCATATATATTATGGCATTTGTAGGCGATGCTGTGGTCACAAACTAAACAGCGGTGCTGTGAGCTCGTGCTGCGTGCGCCAGCCTTGGTGGCTTGCTCAATACTGACGCTCTAACACCCAAGAATGTTGGCCTGGATTTTATTTCTAGGTGGGATCTGGCAACTATCGGTCGTGGCTGTACTATAGCTGCCCCTATCCCAGGCGGGGCGTTTAAATTATACCGCTAGACACGAAATCATATATATATAATGTGCGCAGTTTCGGTTTTGTCACTGATATCATATATATATGATTTGCGCGGTTTAAGGGTTAACAGGTTCAGAAGAAAAAATATTTTTTTTTTTTGGTATGCGCCTGTGGGTGACAAATGCTAAATAGTCCAGAGCCACACAAGGGTTAGTCCTGTGGCACTCAACCTTTCCTGGTATGAGAGTCGACTTAGCCCTGGGGTGATTTTTATCACTTTATGTTGTACTGTACTTTCTCCACGGCAGATATGCTTGGACAGTCCAGATTGGGGCACACCTTTCAATAACTGGTGGATTCTGACTCCCAGGTCCTTATCTTCTTCAATCTACTGCATGGTAGAGTTGTTGATTTGATAGTTGTGATGTGTATTGTTGTGCCCTATATGCAAAGTCTTGCATTTTTTCAATACTAAAAAAGCATTTCCTGATCTTCCAACCACTGTTGGAGTTCATTTGTAAAACCTCAATAAAATTTTTGCTCCTTACTTTACCACAGATTTTAGTGTCAGCTGCAAATATGATAATGTGGTTCATAATATTCTCATCTATATCGCTGATGTATATGACAAAAAGGTCTCAAGATGGAACCGTCTCCACTTGCCACATTTCTCCAGACAGATTCGTTTAGACTTAGGATGACCCTTCGCTTTCTTTGCTTAACCATTGTTTAATCGCTACTAGTATTTTACCATTTATTCGATGTGCTTGTCAGTACACACAGAAATCACAATAACGTGATGCATCAAATGAATAAATCCACAAGGGCAGAGATGACAAGCACATCGAATAAATGGTAAAATACTAGTAGCGATTAAAGGGCCATAATGAGGATTCGAAGGTTTGAATCCTCGTCATGGCCCTTGTGGATTTGTTCATTTGATGCATCACATCACAATCATGTTATTGTGATTTCTGTGTGTAATGAAGTAAGGGCGAAGAGAGAGAACGGCCTATTGACATTGCTTGAGCGCATGGGGGAGTTGTGTAAAACCCTGGTTTGTGTTTCGGAGAGACTGCAGGATCCAGTAAGTTCAGTAGAACTTTGGTTTCAACTCTTTTGACCATGTTGTAGCTCAGTCGATTAAGGCAGCATCTGGGAAGCTCTTGGATGAAGGTTCAAATGCTCGTCACGGCCCTTGTGGATTTGTGCTTGTCAGTCTTTCATGTGGTACCTTTTCAAAAGCTTTAGAGAAGTTTATGTACACTATGTTTACTGCAATTCGTTTGTGTGAATACAGTAGCTGATTATCATCTACAAATTTTAGTAGGTTGGTAAGACAAGATATATTTTTAACAAAACCATGTTGCATTGATTTTACTAGATTGTGCACTGTGAGATAGTGAATGATTCCCTCTCTTTTTGCATTCTCTCCATGAGCTTGCAGATATGCGAGGTTATGCTAATAGGTTGGTAGTTTTCTGCCTAGTCTTTTCTGCCTTTTTTTGGAGATAAGGGTGACATTTACATATTTCCAGTCTAGGAGAACTATTCCTTGGTCTAGAGATTTTCTGTATAGGAGTTTCAGTGGGTAGATAGTTTATCTGCCTTTTGTATCTGCTATTTATAACTTTTCACCGAATTTTCTTGGGGGAGCCCCTACGACTCCCTGGAGCTTATCGGGCTAATGTATGTTATATTAGACCGGGACATTTGCTAAGGAGTTCAGACCTACCAGGGACCAGCGCCAGAACCTGGCCCCTTCAGAGAGGTTTCAGGGAGCAATGGCCCTGGAAAACCCCCTTGTGGTTGGGGTTTTCCTTATCTGCCATCGACTGGGGTTAGGCACCCAGAAAGGTAGGCATAACAAAACAAACCCCACATGGTAAAAAACTAAAACAAAAAAACCGAACAGAGAGGTAGAAACTCCCTACAATCCCAAGGAAACAAGCAAACATCACACTTTACTGCCGCGCCGATCGTCTGCACAGCCCTCCCCGCCAGGGATTTGTGACCAGTGCTCACCAGGTCAGCCGGGGATGGTGGGGTCTGTCCGTCCGTCGGGCTCACAGCACAGTTCGGGAGTTTGCGACTGTCTGGTTTGCGCTTCGGAGGGGTTGGGTCACTCGGTGCTCTACCAATTCAGCTCCATTCAGACTGTTCTTTGCCGGGACCACAGGGTTTCTCATAGGTGATTGATCTTTGGGTTGGTCCCTTGAGTGGCTTGTTTGCTGGATTCTCGGGATTTGGCTAATCGTGAGGTTCATGTCCGGGGTGTGTCTTACGTCCTGGCAGACTGCTGTCTCGGTTCATTCCTCAGTTCGCGGTTTGGCCAGTCGTTGCCGACTCGTTTTGTTGGCTCTGCCAGACGTATGAACTCCTGGCCATGGATGTCTTCGAGTCGGCATGGTCTAGGCATCGCCCATTCTATGTGGCGCCCTTACCCGCCTGTGAGGGGTTCACGGTGGATGCCTTCGGCAGGACTGGTCGAGGTGGGGGTACCTGTTCCTCTTTTCCCGGTCCACCTGTTGCTTCGGGTTCTGGCTCAGTTGGAGCCCATTCCCACGAGAGTAGTCCTTATGGTCCCTTGGTGGCCGGCCCAGCTTTATTTTCAGATGCTGCTTGATAGGTGTTCGAACCCGGGGCGTTTTCTCGCGACTCCACCTCTTTCGGCAGGTCAGACCGGTCCTGTACGTGACTGGTTCGGCCTTCTCCTCGGCTCTTCGCGTCTGGTATTTTGACGCGGGTTATCACCATCTCTGTGGTGATCAGGTGGCTTTGTTGATGGTGTCCTACCTGCGAGCTTCATCTCGGTGACAGTATGACATTCCTGGTGTTTCTATGCACCTTTTTCTTGCTCTTCGTAGGTTGTCTTCTCTTTCGCATCGGGTTGTCTTGTCCTTTCTTGAGTTTTCAGGACTACAGTTATTTGACGTTTCTTACTGTTGCCTCGTTTTGTGCGGCACTGGTGGAGCTGCTCCGGCTTGCGTTTGGGGTGGACGTCACATCTGCCCCGTTCAGTACGCTTTCTCGTGTTTTGTTTCCCCTCCGGCCTTGAGGTTATCTCGAGTTGATTTCGGGGCTTAGTGTCCCCGTGGCCCAGTCCTCGACCAGGCCTCCACCCCCCAGGAAGCAGCCTGTGACAGCTGACTAACTCCCAGGTACCTATTTACTGTTAGGTAACAGGGGCATCAGGGTGAAAGAAACTCTGCCCATCGTTTCTCGCCAGCACCCGGGAGCGAACCTGAGACCACAGGATCACGTATCCAGTATGCTGTCCGCTCGGCCGGCTCATGCATCGCCTGAGCCGTCCTGGTCAGGGTGCCCTCTTATCTTTTTCTCAGTTTGTGGTAGCCCCTTCGATTCAAGTTTCTGCTCTTTGGTACTGGTGGAAGGTTTGTATGCAGCCTTTCTCCATCCTTCTGGCGACGGTTGAGACGGCTGCTTTCCGTAGGGATCCTTGGGTTATTGATACTTGATTGGTTCAGCTGGGGGTGCGTCCTGTGTTGTCCGGTTGTACTTTTTGCTGTTACTGGCGTACCGTGTCTGGGGATGCGCTTTGGGTTGATCCGGTTCCCCTCGTTCCCTGTTTCAGGGCTTGGGTCTCCCAGGTTGTCCGCAGAGTTTTTAAGTCTTCCAGCCTGCGGTCTGTTCTTGTGCCCGTGCTGTTCAGACGTTTGCAGCTTTCGCTGCTGTGTTGGTGACGTCTAGGGCTCATTTCGGGTGCAGGGATTTGAGGGTCGCACAAGTTCTTGGCCGCCCATTCTTTATGCGGCCCTGTGTCTGCTCCTGTGCGTTCTTGTTGCCTTGGGTCGCAGGTTGCAGCCTGTTGTCTCGGATTCGTGTTGCAGAGTTTGTGGCGGCCACCCTCCGGTCAGCCCTTTCTTTTCCTCCTTCTTTTTTGGGTATGAAGCTCCAGGGAGCCGTAGGGGCTCCCCACCAGAAACCAGCATTGAATGTAATGAAGCGTCATTTTCTGGGTGAGCCCCGGAGGCCCCTGGCAACCCTCCCTCTCACCAGTCGGCAGTTTTTTTCGCATTGGTTGAAGCTTAGCTTACGAACTGATGCTTGGCAGCTGGTGCGGTGAGATCCGGGGCTCCCCCCTCCCCCTCTCGGGCGGGGAAGGCTGTGCGGACGATCGGCGCGGCAGTAAAGTGTGATGTTTGCTTGTTGCTTGTTTCCTTGGATTGTAGGGAGTTTCTTCCTCTCTGTTCACTTTTTGTTTTAGTTTTTTTACCATGTGGGGTTTGTTTTGTTTATGCCTACCTTTCTGGGTGCCTAACCCCAGTCGATGGCAGATAAGGAAAACCCCAACCACCAAGGGGGTTTTCAAGGCCATTGCTCCCTGAAACCTCTCTGAAGGGAACAGGTTCTGGCACTGGTCCCTGGTAGGTCTGAACTCCTTAGCTAATGTCCTGGTCTAATATAACATACATTAACCCGATAGCTCCAGGGAAGCCGTAGGGGCTCACCCAGAAAATGGTGTTCCATTACATTCAACGCTGGTTTTATCCACACCTGGGGCTTTTGATCTTTACCTTGTCAATGCTCTTTTTCATTGTTTTGAATCTTATAGGAATATCCCTTAATTCAATCTCTTTCCTTGCTGAAACATTTGTGTGGATATTGGCATATTGTCTAATCTTCCTAGTGGGAACAATGATGTAAAGTATTCATTCAGTGTTGGCTGCCTTTTTATCATTCATCTTAATTTAGTTAATATCATCTTTTAAGAGCCAATCAGAGTCTTTCATCTTTGTTTTCTACTTACATAGGCATAAAAAGACTTTGGATCTTTTTTTAATGTTTTGAGCAAGTTTTCCTTCATAATTCCTTTTAGCTGATATGATTTCGTGAGCAGCTAAATTTGATGCCATTCTGTATATCTTAATTGATGTGATTCCTGGTGGGTTGATACTTCTTCCAGAGGTTCTTCCTTTGTTGTTATAGTTTTTTTGACTGACCCCATCATCCATCTAGTTCTTTCTTGTTTCCTTCTACTTCTTGGTATGTATTTTGATTAGTTCAGAGATGATTGCTTTGAAATTTTCCTCTGAAGCTTCCATGTCCTCATCTCCTTTTAACGTCACCCAGGTGTTGTTTTGCAATTCCTGTCTCGTTCTAGGAAAGTCTCCTTGAAGGTAGTCTAGAAAGTCATTCATCTGGACCTTCATATTGGTTTCTGTAATTGTATTCCATCTTAGAATATTGTAATTATTTAAGTGTAAATACTCAAGTGTAGTTATAGGTTGAGAGCTGCACTCATGGTGTCCTGTCTTTCTAGTACTCTTTGTTAAATGATGCTTTCATATAATAATGTTTTCAAATAAGAGAATGTTCTATTTTTTTTGACAGATTTGTATTCTTGACTCGAGTCAATGACCTCATGTTATTGAGGTAGGCAATTTAACCCTTAAAGTGCGCAATCACATCATATGACGTGCTAGGCGTTTTACCAATCAACTGCTCTTCACGTCATATGATGTGTTGGAGTACTACGCAAGATTTAACGGGCCCGCGGATACACGAGGTTCACCACACCTTCATCAGGGCTCTTGTAAACAGACGCCATTTTTTTTTAAAAATTGTGGGCCAAACTCCCAGGTGTTAGGGGCCTCAATATCGCGTAAGCTACCAAGCCTGACGCACGCAGCATGAGCTCACAGCACTGCTGTTCAGCTTGTGACCACAGCATCGCCTAAAAATGCCAAAATATACTTGTTCATTCTATTATGTAGCGATGATATTATTACAGAGGACCCCTGACAGTGATAAAAGTGACCAGGGTTCTGATAATAGCAGAATTGCGATGATTTTTAGCGCTGTGCGCCATGGGGGGGAGGAGTAATGCTGTGGGATGGGAGGGTGGTGGCGATGTTTTCTGACTGTGTGTGGCCACCCTCTATTGACTGCACTCAGCATACCAGCATAGTGGTTCGCTATAGTGAACACAAATGTAGATACTTATATATAACGTGGTATAGAGGGTAAAAACAGCAAGAGAAGGTTTGGAGCCGCCATTTTGGTGAGGGCGGGTGGGGGCGTCGTCTGCACGACGCCACCGGTGCAGACGACGGTGTTGTTTACTGGATACCACGAACGTCTTTGGGCACCATACCAGTTTTATTTGTACAAGTATGGTGAATAAAACAGGTAGATATTTATTTATAATGTGTGTATATAGCGTAATAACATCACACAGTATTGTTGGAGGAGAAATATTAGTGCGTGTGGCCTTGAGGGTAGGCAGCCATCAGCTGACTGTGTTAGGTCCTATGTCTTTGTGCATTTAGTCACCATACAAGCTTAGATGTACAATTATGGTGAACAAAACATGTAGATACTTATATATGACCATCGTATATAGTTGAATGTATAGCAAAAACAAGTATTGTGGGAGGAGGAATTGTGGGCCGAGTCAGATGACTGGAGGGAGGGCGGGAGTGGGCTGGCTGGTACACGGCGGTCATTCCTCGTTAATTTTTGACTCATAATAGCTACTTAGTGGTTCGTTATTGTAACCAAAACAGCAGAAACTTATATATAACCTGTGCTTATAGTGTAATTACCGACAAAGTATTTGTTCACTGATTCATGAACATAACTGAATCAACAATATGCACACCATATTTTGAGTACAGCAATGATTCACTCATTTTATTATATAAATATATCAAACTACACACTATTGAATAATATTACAGCAAAAAACTATGAAACATCAATCAGAGACATTGAAATAATTAGATAATTATCTCTTTGTGGCAACTCTGGCCTGACAGCTGGGGAGCAATAGACCGCCTGGGACGCATGCTGAGTCAGCGCCTATAATTTGCCAGACTCCCCGCCCTATAGCGGGCAATATATGGCACTTACGATTTTTTTTATTATTTTTTCCCGTGATCAGTGAACACAAATTAACAGGTTAGGAAGAAAAATAATTTTTTTTTTTTTTCAAAATGACATGCGCCTGTGCGGATAGCAGGATATTAGACCCCGAGCATGTTAAGGGTTAAATCATTATTCTTCCTCAATTTTGTCAATTCCTGTTAATATTTTGTAAGCAATGATCATTTGGACTAGTTTTCTTGTCTTCTAGTTTTGGTATGTTTAACACCTCAAGCCTATCCTCATTGACTTGTTTTACCAGTTCTAGAAGCCATTTAGTTGCTTGATTTTGCACCTTTTCCAGTTATATTAATGTGTTTCTTGAGATACAGGCATCATATAGCTGCTGCATATTCCAATTTTTGGTCTCACAAGGGTCATGAGCAATTTCTTTAATATTTTGACATCAATGTACAGTATTTAAAGCCAACACTAAAGTTAGACAGCATACCATAGGCTACTCGCACAATGTTGTTTATGTGATACTCAGATGACAGTTTTCTATCCAGAACTACTCATATATCTTTTTATCAGAGTTCTTAAAGATTTTTCACATAATTTGCAGAATGTGTGTGGAGTATTTTCTCCTATTCCACATTCCATAATGCAGCATTTATTCACATTAAATTCCATCAGCTAAGTGTTGCTCTAAACAATAATTTTGTCCAGGACCTCTTGAAGGCATAACAATCATCTAAATGTTTCATCTTCCCTAGTAGCTTGGCATCATAAGCAAACATGTTCATTTGTGATCACATGAGGGGGCAAGTTTGTCTCCTACTTGAATTTAATCAATCATACCCTCTTCTGAGGCTAGCACCAGATCTAGAATGCTAAATATCATGGGTGGGGCTCTATCACGTTCTGTATGAGAAAGAAATCCTGTACAACTATCTACCTGTTGACTATATATATGGTTGATTCCAATGATCAATGTCCCTGCTAGCCAGGTCTCTGTCCAGGTCTCCTGGTTGCTGGTCTGATCAACCAGGATGTTCGACGCATTTGCCCGTAGCCTGATGTAAGAGTCACAGCCTGGTTGAATCAGGTGTCCTTTGAAGGTGCTTGTCGAGTTCTCTTTTGAACACTGCGAGAAGTTGGCCAGTTATGCTCTGTATGTGTAGGGAAACAGTGATGAATAGTCTTGCGCCTTTGATTTTGATAGAGGTCTCTCTCTCTCAGACTGCCTATTACACATTTGCTTTTCAGTGTAGCTATTTTTGCATATCCTGCCATGCCTTCTGGTCTCAAGAGATGCTATACCAGCTGCTCAGAGAACATCCGAGGGGCCTGAGCTTTAATTCCTGCACTGCGCACCACAGTGCGCAGTGCAGGGATTGACCACAACCAGGGATGTTTTAGGCATATCATAAAGTTTAAAAGTCCTACATATACATGGGGCTCATGTTTGCTTACTCAGGCCTCCAGTAATTATCCCCGATCTTGAAAAAAATCCTGAATCCCTCACTTTCCTTGTAGGCTTGGTAGAAAGATTAGAACCATGTCTGGTATATCACCATCCATTGCCTGAATGTGCATGGCAGCCATACTAGGAA
>WNGS01159555.1:1311-11342 GCA_020271785.1 Procambarus virginalis
TGACCAATTAGCATTATTGAAAATGTAAATCATGTTTAGCCATTACATCCAAACACAAGTAAAAAAACAAATATTACCACAGCCCTGTTTAGTTCTTGTAACACATTATATCGTTACGTAACGCAACGTGGAAAATCATCTTTCTATCTGATGACCAAATAACATTTTTGTAAATGTGAAGCTTTATAGATTTAGTTTTAAACAAAGGTGTGTCACTAGTCCACAAACTAAGAGTGGTGAGTCAGGAAGAATGTCTTTGTGAAATATGCACTGAAGAGTTTGGGGAGACATGATCACTACATACCTACAAATTCTAATATTTTTTGTTAACTGTGTGATCACGACATTTACCTCTTGGTCTCTTGTTCCGCCTCTCACTAGACAATAAACACAATTTTGTATAATTTCTCGACTAAAATACCACTCTGAAACATCTTTACACTTTATTTTTTCATTGTCACGTGCACAGCCATCAAAGGAAATCTCACTACTGCATGGATGTCTTGTGTGTTAAATATACGAACCTTTCCTAGCTTATCATTTTTCTTTGTGAAACTTATATGTGATGATCATATCTCCCGAGTCCACACAATAAACCACACATCACCCATCTTCAGTTTTCAAATCACAGCTCGCATCTAATTTACTGTTATTTTTTTTGTCTGCAGAAACTGTTTTGAGAATATGCACAATGTCACCAATTACTGTTCGTATCAGCATCAAAGTCCTTTCAGTCATCAAAACAAGCAGAGGTGCAGCATAATCACCAGAAATCTGATGTATGCAAGGTACACCATTTTGACAATTCCATCACCGACCCACCTTAGCGAGATGACTGCGCTCAACAATAGCCTAGCACTCTTAATAATTTTATTCAAGCACTGATAACATAGCATAATGTAAGATTTTTTTTCACATTTCATATTGCGTGTGTAGATTTAGTTTTAACAAAAAGTGAAACACGAGAGCATGAACTAATAGAGTTGAGATAGGGGGAAAAGCTTTGTGGACGGCTAGTCATAACTTATCATATCAGATATGATTTCACAGAGTTTTAACCTTTTGCAAGTTTTTCAGTGTTTTCTCTTCACTTGTGCTAAGTGAGTCAGACAAAATGGGTCATTTCATTATTAGCCATGGCAATACGCCATTAGCTAGTTAGTCAAAACATATAACACGCATTATTTCACAGGAATTTTTTTCTAGCAAATATGCTTCCTTTAAGCAGTTCAACACATCAAACATCAGCAGTCCGCGAAATTCTCTTTAGTCAATAATCATCCTTTACAGTATTTCTTGACTAAAATAGCACTCCAAACATAAGTGGCCATTTTTATTCACACTGTCACACTTAGTCAATAATTTGTTTCGCAGAGTGATAAGTTATGCTTAGTGACGAGATTTCACGCCGAGCATAGTTTTTAAGAGAGTACACATTGTATTAATTACGGTCATGGATAACTTATGTTATGTTTATGAAGATCTTTACTTCTTATTTTCTTATTTTTACCCATTTCCCTGCACCATGCTTTCAGCCTTCACATATTCTTTTCAAATCAACTTGGCTTACTGTTTTTCCAGTAGATTTGTTTCACATTACATATATTAATCAACTTTCAAATTCAGTTCAGTTTCTTTTCAATATCACAGCTTCGTTGTTCCCCTGCCAGTATCCAGTTCATCACCTCACATATATATATATTACTGTCACTAACCTTGTATTGGCTGGCTCCGACAGTCAGTTTACAACTCAGTAAGTGTTTACTGAATGCAAAATCGCTACATGTGTAGTCATTTAGTTTAAAGTTTCCCAATCTTAAAATATTACTATCATCATCAACCATACATTGGCTGGCTTAGTCTTTCAGTTTACAACTCAGGGAGTGTTTACTGAACGTGGAAATTGTCACATGTGTGGGCATTTAGTTTAGTTTTAAGTTTCTCAATCTTAAATTAAATACTATCATCAACCCGTACTGGACTCTCGGGCATTCAGTTAACCACTCGGTAAGTGCTTACTGAACGTCGAAATCATTTCATGTGTGCCCATTTTTTACTTGAACCCGTCTCCACTCCAAACGAGTCGGGACCCCAGGTCCTGACTGGTTTGGTTCCAAACCTGACTGGTTTGGAAAAGTGCTTAAGGTTAATGGTTCACTTCCTGCTGCCACTCCCATCTCCTCCTACCCTCCGTCTGTCTGTCTGTCTGTCTGTCTGTCGGTCTGTCTGTCGGTCTGTCTGTCTGTCTGTCTGTCTGTCGGTCTGTCTACCTCTTTCCTTCTCTTCTACCCTCCTGGCACTTCAACTCTCTCAAGTGCTACCTAAACGGAAGCTGACAAAACCACAAAATGGCTCTAAACACTCACGCCGAGGGGAAGGTCCCCTCACTATCCCTCAGACTCCCTATCCTCTCCCTCCCTCACCCCTGTCCCTCCCCTACCCCAACAACATATGTTGGGTCATCTAGAGCACTCACCACATACTCTAGGCGCATAACAATACATGTCTTTAATCATAAACTATTATCTACACACAGGATTAAGTCTACGGAAAACAAACATACATATTCATTTACTCTTAACAACATATCCACATACCTCTTACTTTAACACATACCACATAGCCCTACATACTCTCCTACACCCCAAACAACATGACCCCAATCTTCCCTGACCACATACCCAAACACCGGACGCGTCCGACAAGCCACAACTTCCGGGAAAATCTCCGCGCGGTGCTCTAGTCCCAGGGGGGTCCTCCTGGCAGATGGTGCGCGGTGCTCTAGTCCCAGGGGGTCCTCCTGGCAGATGGTGCGCGGTGCTCTAGTCCCAGGGGGTCCTCCTGGCAGATGGCGCGCGGTGCTCTAGTCCCCATTTACACTACTGTGCTGTAGGAGCACGGGTTGTAGGAGGACAGGTTGTAGGAGGGCAGGATGTTGGAGGACCGATTGCAGGAGGACAGGTTGTAGGAGGACGGATTGTTGGAGGACAGGTTGTAGGAGGACAGGTTGTAGGAGGATAGATTGTTGGACGGCAGGTTATAGGAGGACAGGATGTAGGAGGACAGGTTGAAGGAGGACAAGTTGTTGGAGGACAGGTTGTAGGATAATAGGTTTTAGGCGGACAGGTTGTAGGAGGTCAGATTGAAGGAAGACAGGTTATAGGAGGACAGGTTGTAGGAGGACAAGTTGTAGGAGGACAGGTTGTAAGAGGAGGGGCTGTAGGATCACGGGTTGTAGGAGGACAGGTTGTAGGTGGACAGGTTGAAGGAGGACAGGTTGTAGGAGGACAGGTTGTTAGAGGACAGATTGTAGGAGGACAGATTGTAGGAGGACAGGTTGTAGGAGGACAGGTTGTAGGAGGACAGGTTGTTAGAGGAGAGGTTGTAGGAGGACAGGCTGTAGGAGGACAGGTTGTAGGAGGACAGGTTGTAGGAGGACAGGTTGTTAGAGGAGAGGTTGTAGGAGGACAGGTTGAAGGAGGACAGGTTGTAGGAGGACAGGTTGTTGGAGGACAGATTGTAGGAGGACGGTTGTTAGAGGACAGATTGTAGGAGGACAGGTTGTTAGAGGACAGATTGTAGGAGGACAGGTTGTAGGAGGACAGGCTGTAGGAGGACAGGTTGTAGGAGGACAGGTTGTAGGAGGACAGGTTGTAGGAGGACAGGTGTTAGAGGACAGATTGTAGGAGGACAGGTTGTAGGAGGACAGGTTGTAGGAGGACAGGTTGTAAGAGGACAGGTTGTAGGAGGACAGGTTGTAGGAGGACAGGTTGTAGAGGACAGGTTGTAGGAGGACAGGTTGTAGGAGGACAGGTTGTAGGAGGACAGGTTGTAGGAGGACAGGTTGTAGGAGGACAGGTTGTAGGAGGACAGGTTGTAGGAGGACAGGTTGTAGGAGGACAGGTGTAGGAGGACAGGTTGTAGGAGGACAGGTTGTAGAGGACAGGTTGTAGGAGGACAGGTTGTTAGGAGGACAGGTTGTAGGAGGACAGGTGTAGGAGGACAGGTTGTAGGAGGACAGGTTGTAGGAGGACAGGGTAGGAGGACAGGTTGTAGAGGACAGGTGTAGGAGGACAGGTTGTAGGAGGACAGGTTTAGGAGGACAGGTGTAGGAGGACAGGTAGGAGGACAGGTTGTAGGAGGACAGGTTGTAGGAGGACAGGTTGTAGAGGACAGGTGTAGGAGGAAGGTTGTTGTAGGACAGGTTGTAGGAGGACAGGTTGTAGGAGGACAGGTGTAGGAGGACAGGTTGTAGGAGGACAGGTTGTAGGAGGACAGGTTGTAGGAGGACAGGTTGTAGGAGGACAGGTTGTAGGAGGACAGGTTGTAGGAGGACAGGTTGTAGGACAGGTTGTAGGAGGACAGGTTGTAGGAGGACAGGTTGTAGGAGGACAGGTTGTAGGAGGACAGGTTGTAGGAGGACAGGTTGTAGGAGGACAGGTTGTAGGAGGACAGGTTGTAGGAGGACAGGTTGTAGGAGGACAGGTTGTAGGAGGACAGGTTGTAGGAGGACAGGTTGTAGGAGGACAGGTGTAGGAGGACAGGTTGTAGGAGGACAGGTTGTAGGACAGGTTGTAGGAGGACAGGTTGTAGGAGGACAGGTTGTAGGAGGACAGGTTGTAGGAGGACAGGTTGTAGGAGGACAGGTTGTAGGAGGACAGGTTGTAGGAGGACAGGTTGTAGGAGGACAGGTTGTAGGAGGACAGGTTGTAGGAGGACAGGTTGTAGGAGGACAGGTGTAGGAGGACAGGTTGTAGGAGGACAGGTTGTAGGAGGACAGGTTGTAGGAGGACAGGTTGTAGGAGGACAGGTGTAGGAGGACAGGTTGTAGGAGGACAGGTGTAGGAGGACAGGTTGTAGGAGGACAGGTTGTAGGAGGACAGGTTGTAGGAGGACAGGTTGTAGGAGGACAGGTTGTAGGAGGACAGGTTGTAGGAGGACAGGTTGTAGGAGGACAGGTTGTAGGAGGACAGGTTGTAGGAGGACAGGTTGTAGGAGGACAGGTTGTAGGAGGACAGGTTGTAGGAGGACAGGTTGTAGGAGGACAGGTTGTAGGAGGACAGGTTGTAGGAGGACAGGTTGTAGGAGGACAGGTTGTAGGACAGGTTGTAGGAGGACAGGTGTAGGAGGACAGGTTGTAGGAGGACAGGTTGTAGGAGGACAGGTTGTAGGAGGACAGGTTGTAGGAGGACAGGTTGTAGGAGGACAGGTTGTAGGAGGACAGGTTGTAGGAGGACAGGTTGTAGGAGGACAGGTTGTAGGAGGACAGGTTGTAGGAGGACAGGTTGTAGGAGGACAGGTTGTAGGAGGACAGGTTGTAGGAGGACAGGTTGTAGGAGGACAGGTTGTAGGAGGACAGGTTGTAGGAGGACAGGTTGTAGGAGGACAGGTTGTAGGAGGACAGGTTGTAGGAGGACAGGTTGTAGGAGGACAGGTTGTAGGAGGACAGGTTGTAAGGACAGGTTGTAGGAGGACAGGTTGTAGGAGGACAGGTTGTAGGAGGACAGGTTGTAGGAGGACAGGTTGTAGGAGGACAGGTTGTAGGAGGACAGGTTGTAGGAGGACAGGTGTAGGAGGACAGGTTGTAGGAGGACAGGTTGTAGGAGGACAGGTTGTAGGAGGACAGGTTGTAGGAGGACAGGTTGTAGGAGGACAGGTTGTAGGAGGACAGGTTGTAGGAGGACAGGTTGTAGGAGGACAGGTTGTAGGAGGACAGGTTGTAGGAGGACAGGTGTAGGAGGACAGGTTGTAGGAGGACAGGTTGTAGGAGGACAGGTTGTAGGAGGACAGGTTGTAGGAGGACAGGTGTAGGAGGACAGGTTGTAGGAGGACAGGTTGTAGGAGGACAGGTTGTAGGAGGACAGGTTGTAGGAGGACAGGTTGTAGGAGGACAGGTTGTAGGAGGACAGGTTGTAGGAGGACAGGTTGTAGGAGGACAGGTTGTAGGAGGACAGGTTGTAGGAGGACAGGTTGTAGGAGGACAGGTTGTAGGAGGACAGGTTGTAGGAGGACAGGTTGTAGGAGGACAGGTTGCAGGAGGACAGGTTGCAGGAGGACAGGTTGCAGGAGGACAGGTTGCAGGAGGACAGGTTGTAGGAGGACAGGTTGTAGGAGGACAGGTTGTAGGAGGACAGGTTGTAGGAGGACAGGTTGTAGGAGGACAGGTTGTAGGAGGACAGGCTGTAGGAGGACAGGCTGCAGGAGGACAGGTTGCAGGAGGACAGGTTGTAGGAGGACAGGTTGTAGGAGGACAGGTTGCAGGAGGACAGGTTGCAGGAGGACAGGTTGCAGGAGGACAGGTTGCAGGAGGACAGGTTGTAGGAGGACAGGTTGTAGGAGGACAGGTTGCAGGAGGACAGGTTGCAGGAGGACAGGTTGCAGGAGGACAGGTTGTAGGAGGACAGGTTGTAGGAGGACAGGTTGCAGGAGGACAGGTTGCAGGAGGACAGGTTGCAGGAGGACAGGTTGCAGGAGGACAGGTTGCAGGAGGACAGGTTGCAGGAGGACAGGTTGCAGGAGGACAGGCTGCAGGAGGACAGGTTGCAGGAGGACAGGTTGTAGGAGGACAGGTTGCAGGAGGACAGGTTGCAGGAGGACAGGTTGCAGGAGGACAGGTTGCAGGAGGACAGGTTGCAGGAGGACAGGCTGCAGGAGGACAGGTAAAGTCGATGAAGACACCTCGTGTTCCTCTTCAGTGTCTGACTGGGGAGAAATTCTACGTTGATTTTAGTCTTAAACTGACACGTACAAAAGATGGAGTCACGTGCTCCAACTCCAAAAAGTCACGTACGAGTTGGAGATCGGAGGTCCTCCTACGCTTGACCTGACACTCGGATAGGACTGGAGGCTCTCACTCTGCAGTACGGCAAGAAAAACCAACGGTGGGGCTGTGCCTTGAGGGTAGTAGCAGTGAGAGCCGTGACCGGGCCGCGGGGACACTAAAGCCCCGAAATCATCTCAAGATAACCTAAAGATAACCCGTGACTCGCGGCTGGTCGACCGACATCTGGCTCGAGTGAAGCAGCTCCTTGTTCATACTACTGATACTCTAACAGATGTGTGAACGTTATCATTAAAAGGAAGGTGAACCACCATGATGCTTCAAGTAAACGGTCAAGTTCAAATTCAAAATTCAAAATTCAAATGTTTTATTCAGGTAAAACTGGAAGACGAGTTACAAGCATAAAGTTGGATTTATAGATAGAGGTAGTACATACAATTCCTAAAGCCACTAGAAAAAAAACTCTACAGAATCTGTCCCATTTTCTTCTACAGGAACTTTTTCATGGCACACAAAACAAAAACAAGGATTAATGGAGGAACAGATTGAGAAGAGCGTGATCCCTAACTACACTAACTCAGAGATACAGTTCACCATTTATTACATGAGCAAGACTACTAACTTACTCGTGAAGAACTCACCTACACTAAAGAGACGAATGTTGTCTAAATTCTTTGGAACTGTCAGTCGTAATGATCTCAATATATAGACAAGACAACCTCATCTCCATTAAGGTGTGTGATAATGCGCAAACAACGAGCCTCTAGATCACACTGTTTCTACACCCAGGCAGATCATCGTTAGAGATATTCTCACCAACAACTCTGAAATAATCACAAATACAGTGATTATTACTGAGACAACAAATAGAGTTTTGACATAGCCCAAACACTACACACTAAGCACTCAAACCTACTATTAACAGCCACCATACAATTTAATACACCTTATATCTTCCTAATGACCACACCAGAACCTTATCTACCGCTCAAACCTTATCTACCGCTCAAACCTCATGTACCGCTCAAACCTCATCTACCGCTCAAACCTCATCTACCGCTCAAACTTCATCTACCGCTCAATCTTCATCTACCGCTCAAACCTCATCTACCGCTCAAACCTCATCTACCGCTCAAACTTCATCTACCGCTCAATCTTCATCTACCGCTCAAACCTCATCTACCGCTCAAACCTCATCTACTGCTCAAACTTCATCTACCGCTCAATCTTCATCTACCGCTCAAACCTCATCTACCGCTCAAACTTCATCTACCGCTCAAACCTCATCTACCGCTCAATCTTCTTGACTTGAGTCACTAGCGCTTGAGTAAGACCACCGTCCCCCCCCCCCTTACTATATCGAGCTGTTGTAAATGATTTATGCAAACACTGTCTACACATACTGTGTGTATGTATACTGTGTGTATGTATACCATGTGTATGTATACTCTGTGTATGTATACCATGTGTATGTATACTGTGTGTATGTATACTGTGTGTATGTATACTGTGTGTATGTATACCATGTGTATGTATACTGTGTGTATGTATACTGTGTGTATGTATACTGTGTGTATGTATACCATGTGTATGTATACTGTGTGTATGTATACCATGTGTATGTATACTGTGTGTATGTATACTGTGTGTATGTATACTGTGTGTATGTATACCATGTGTATGTATACTGTGTGTATGTATACTGTGTGTATGTATACTGTGTGTATGTATACCATGTGTATGTATACTGTGTGTATGTATACTGTGTGTATGTATACTGTGTGTATGTATACCGTGTGTATGTATACCGTGTGTATGTATACTGTGTGTATGTATACCATGTGTATGTATACTGTGTGTATGTATACTGTGTGTATGTATACTGTGTGTATGTATACTGTGTGTATGTATACCATGTGTATGTATACTGTGTGTATGTATACTGTGTGTATGTATACTGTGTGTATGTATACCATGTGTATGTATACTGTGTGTATGTATACTGTGTGTATGTATACTGTGTGTATGTATACTATGTGTATGTATACTGTGTGTATGTATACTGTGTGTATGTATACCGTGTGTATGTATACTGTGTGTATGTATACCATGTGTATGTATACTGTGTGTATGTATACTGTGTGTATGTATACTGTGTGTATGTATACTGTGTGTATGTATATTGTGTGTATGTATACTGTGTGTATGTATACCGTGTGTATGTATACCGTGTGTATGTATACTGTGTGTATGTATACCATGTGTATGTATACTGTGTGTATGTATACTGTGTGTATGTATACTGTGTGTATGTATACTGTGTGTATGTATACCATGTGTATGTATACTGTGTGTATGTATACTGTGTGTATGTATACTGTGTGTATGTATACCATGTGTATGTATACTGTGTGTATGTATACTGTGTGTATGTATACTGTGTGTATGTATACTATGTGTATGTATACCGTGTGTATGTATACTGTGTGTATGTATACTGTGTGTATGTATACTGTGTGTATGTATACTGTGTGTATGTATACCATGTGTATGTATACCGTGTGTATGTATACCGTGTGTATGTATACTGTGTGTATGTATACTGTGTGTATGTATACTGTGTGTATGTATACTGTGTGTATGTATACCGTGTGTATGTATACCGTGTGTATGTATACTGTGTGTATGTATACTGTGTGTATGTGTACCGTGTGTATGTATACTGTGTGTATGTATACTGTGTGTATGTGTACCGTGTGTATGTATACCGTGTGTATGTATACTGTGTGTATGTATACTGTGTGTATGTGTACCGTGTGTATGTATACTGTGTGTATGTATACTGTGTGTATGTATACCGTGTGTATGTATACTGTGTGTATGTATACTGTGTGTATGTGTACTGTGTGTATGTGTACTGTGTATACATGTGGTGCATATCGTAGTGGAAGACAGGGCCTACAGTCAGGTGTGTAAGGGACAATGACTACAGTCAGGTGTGTAAGGGACAATGACTACAGTCAGGTGTGTAAGGGACAATGACTACAGTCAGGTGTGTAAGGGACAATGACTACAGTCAGGTGTGTAAGGGACAGGGCCTACAGTCAGGTGTGTACGGGAGGTACTCAGACAATGAACGCAGGTACCCACATGACTCGCGGTAGTGGAAGACAGGGCCTACAGTCAGGTGTGTAAGGGACAATGACTACAGTCAGGTGTGTAAGGGACAGGGCCTACAGTCAGGTGTGTA
>WNGS01159557.1:0-28742 GCA_020271785.1 Procambarus virginalis
CTTGTTACTGCCCACCGGGTTGTTTTCAAGTTCGTGGGGGAGGAGGAGCACCGTGACTTCCTCCGTCGGTACAAGGGGCGTACCTTGTCGTTGCCGGGTGATGCCGGCTCTGTGGCGATCTCGGATCGTAGTGGTGCCCTGACTTATGTCAGCATCCATGGTGCGCCTCTGGAGTTTCCTGACGACCTCCTACGGCGCTACTTCGGGGGGTTTGGTACTGTCGTCAGCGTGCGGGTGAACACGCTCTCCTCGGGCGGTATGCTGGAAAGCGAACGAACATTCACACGTTGGGAATGCGCCTGCGGTCAGATATACCTTCTTCTGTCCGGCTTGTGGGATACTACGTCCGGGTGTATTATGCCCGGCATCGTCGTACCTGTTTCCAGTGTGGCCTGTTGGGGCACCAGGCTGCAGGGTGCTCTGCTACCCCAGCTGCTCCTGTTAACTTGTTCCGAGAAGAGGATTTCCCGCCGCTCCCGCTGGAGCCTGCCTCTGGAGATGTTGTGGAGGTGTGCGTCCCATTCGCTACTGCAGCTCCCCCGGCGACGCCTAACGTTTCTCCTGTTGTTGCCGGCCCTCCTCCGGGTATTGCGGTACCGTTGGTTGGTCTGCCTGATCCTGTCCCTGTCCTAGCTGCTCCCGTGGGCCTTCCTGGTGCTCCCTGTGTGGCGTTGCCATCTTCTCCCTCGTCTTCGGATGCTGCACCTGGCCCTGTGTCTGTGTCTCGTGTCCCGGATGTGCTGGGTGCTGGGGTGGCTGTGGAGCCTCCTGCGGTGTGTGTCCCGGTTCCCCCTGTGGTGGAGGCTGCTGCCGTTCTGTCTCGGGCGTCGGTTCGTCCGGCTCGTGGTGCCCGTGTTTCTGGGTCCGCTTCCGGCCCTGACGATATCCGGCCGGTGCCCAAACGTTCCCGGCGTTCGTCTTCTGCCTGGGCCGATGTTGGTGACTTCAGTGACTGTGAGTCTTCGGGTGTTGCTGGTGTCGATACGGATACGTCCATGTCTCCACAGGTAGTGGTGGTGGAGGTCCATGTGCCTGCCGGTGCTGGTGCCTGTGTCTCGGATGTGCCTTCGGTTCTTTCTCCGCCAGGGGACTCTCAGCAATGGGGGGTGGTGGCTTCTGCTGCCAGGAATGGTGTGGACTCTGGTGCTGGGCGTGGCCTGGTAGTGACGTTACGGAGGGATGCGCGCCGTCCAGGTTCCCTGCTGTCGTCTGGTGGTGTGCCCGGGGCCACGGGTGCCCCTGTGGTGGTGCCCAGTGGCCCGTTCGCTCCTGTGAGGATGCGAGTTAGGGTCCTGGAGGACGTGTTGCCAGCGTCTGTGATGCCGCCGGGTCACTGGACGGAGATTGCCGGGTTACAGCTGTCTGACGGGCCAGACAACTTTCGTGGTGGGCAGGTTCCCTTCCTGTCGAGCCGGGTGGCGTCTACTCACCTCGTGGGTTCTACCATTTGGGTCCCCTGCTTGCGGGTGTTTGTTGCCCCGGTTCCGGATGTTATGGAGTCCCTGGTGGGTGGACGGGACCCTTGGCGGTGGGTGCTCTGGGAAGCATTCAATGTACGGTTCCCGGGCAAGTATGCGTGGTGTCTGTGTATAGCTGAGATAGTCTTGGTTGTAGGGTTGATGTAAGGTCATGACTTTGTTACTGACTTTAATACTTATAAACGATTACATGACTATAGCTCCCAAGCTGGTAGCGTCCTGCTTCTGTTTACCTCCACTCTTCTCTCTGGCGTCCCAGCTGCAATACATAGAAAACGGATGGTACCATTTTCTGTGAACATGACATCCCTTCTTTTCTTTAAAAAGAATGAATACAGGATGTCTACCATGCTTGTAGCACAAAGCAAAGTTATTGACACAAAGTAAGTTATTAACATATCAAGAGATATTGCATACATTTAACATTAAGCGCACAAAGAATTTAAACAACTTAATCTTTACCACAAAGGATTTCAATGTTAAAAATACATATGCAATGTTAAATAAACATGAAAGAAACTGTAATACAAAGTTACAAAATATTGAACGAGAGATCTGCATTATTCAAACAATATTAAATTTAGTTTAGCATAATAAGTAAATACTTTGCATTACATATGAGCACAATTAATCATCATATCGTGTAGGGCGTTTAACATGACGTTTAGGACGAGAGTCCCCAAATACAAGAATATCCCTCGATGAATTGTTTATCGAGTTATAACTCATTTTTTCTTTTTCTTTTGCACGATTTTTCACTTCATCATTTTCTACACTAGTTGGAATCACTTTGAAATAAGCCATATTACGTGTTATACTATGATCTCTATTGCTCGCTGTTACCATAGTTCCTTTTACACTAATCACTTTATATGGTTTTGTATGATACGGCATATCTAGCTTTCCCTCTTTTTTCTTTTTAACGAGAACAGTATCTCCAACCTTTATGAATTGTTCCTTTGCACGTTGATCATGAGCAATTTTCATTTTGCCCTTGGCTAGTGCATCCTTCTGAGCGAGACGTTTATCCGTTATCTTGGCTGGCATGACAGGTAGTGCAATTTTCATAGGACGTCCAAATAAAAGTTCGCCAGGCGACTTGCCCAGTGTTCCATGCGGTGTTGCACGGTAGTTCCTGAGAAAAGCATACATAGCTTGTTTCCAGGATCGTCCTTCAGCATGAGCACAGCGTACAGCTTTCATGAGAGGTTGCATGAATCTCTCGACTTCTCCATTTGCTTGTGGATGTAGTGGCATCACACGGCGGTGTTTGAATCCAATATGCTCAGCAAAGTTGACGAAGTCTTGTCCATTGAATGGCGGTCCATTGTCCGTCTTGACAACTTCAGGAATGCCAAAGTTTGAAAAGATCTTGTCGAGTTTCGGGATGACAGCCTTTGCAGATGTGGAAGTGATGATTTCTACTTCTGGATAACGTGAGTGATCATCAATGACTACCATCAAGTACTCTCCAGTTGGTAGCGGTCCACAGAAGTCCATCGATACTTCCATCCATGGTGCAGCAGGTAGTGGTGAAGGTTGTAGAGGTGTTGGTCTTGAAGTATCCACTGCAGCTTGGCAAGGGACACAGGCATCATGCATGTCCTTTGCTTGACGATCAATGCCAGGAAACCACACCTTTTCTCGTAGCAGCTGTTTGGTCCTTACAAGACCTTGGTGTCCTTGATGTGCAAGCTTCAGAGCACGTTGCTGGAGAACAGCTGGAAACGATACGAGTACCTCGCAGCACGGTGTCGCGTTGTTGCGTAACACTTAATTCTGTCTGGATGCGTTCAAGTGCTTTGAATGCATCTTGGTCAACTCCTGAGGGTGGGATGCGTGGAAACTTTTTCTTAGTCAATGCATCCACTGTTGCTTGCAGAGTTGGGTCCTCTAGGGTTGCAGTACGGATTTCATCAAGAGTGAGAGCCTTAGGGACTGCATCACAGGTTACAGAGTGTACATATTCCTCGGCAACTTGCTGATGCTTGGTGATGGTGAAACTGTTGGCAGGATGTCGACTGATGTAATCAGCGGGATTGCCTGCACCTGGCTTGTATTTCACCGTAAAGTTGTATGGTTGCAGACGAAGAGCCCATCTCTCAATGCGAGCTGGTGGTTTGGACTTTGGATTATTGAAGATGGTCTCCAACGGTTTGTGGTCAGTGACTATCGTGGTAAAGGGTGCACCAAGCAGATACACATTGAAGTGTTCACAGCCCCATACAAGAGCAAGAGCTTCCTTCTCTGTCTGACTGTATCGTTGCTCAACATCTGTGAGAGAACGGCTGGCGTAGGCAATTACTACTCTTGAATCTGGTTGACCAGGTTTGTGTTGGGCTAACACAGCACCTAAACCAACAGGACTAGCATCCACCGTTAACTCAGTGTCCATTGATGGATCAAAGTATGCAGCAGTCGCATTTTCTACTAGTGCATCTTTCACAGCATCAAATGCATTTTGCTCGACATCGCTCCAGTACCATGATGCATTTTTCTTCAGGAGCTCACGTAGAGGCTTCGTAATGGTAGCAAAATCTGGAATGAAGCGAGAACAGTAGTTTGCCATTCCCAGAAAACTATGTACTTCAGTGGATGTTGAAGGAGGTGCAGCATTCTTGATATCTGCAACTTTCTTAGGATCTGGAGACAGACCTTTGTCACTAAGTACATGTCCAAAGAATTCAATTTTATGTTGATTGAACTCACACTTTGCTCGGCTTAGCGTCAAATTCTTTTCTCGTAAGCGTTGCAATGTTGCACGAAGAGCTTTGTCGTGTTCAGCTTGGGTACGGCCATAAACAATGATGTCATCAGACATGTTGTCAGCATTAGGTATATCTTGCAATACCTGGCTGATGATGTGCTGGAATACTTCAGCAGCACTGTTAATACCAAAACTCAGGCGCTTGTACCTATACAGACCTCGATGTGTCGTAAACGTTGTGATGAATCGACTCTCATCATCAAGTTCAAGCTGATGATAGCCCTTGTTTAAATCTAACTTGCTGAATACAGTTGCACCATTCAAGCGGTATATCATATCATCTACAGTGGGTGTAGGATGGCGTTCACGCATTATTGCCTTGTTGGGAACACGCATGTCTACACAAATGCGTATCTCATCTGGATTCTTCGGCTTTGGTGGAGTGACAATTGGGCTTACCCATGGTGTTGGGCCTGTTACCGGTTCAATGATATCTAGTTCTATCAGCCTATCCAGTTCGGCATCGACTTTCTTGCGAGTATGGAATGGTTGTCGGCGATGTGGTTGGGCAACTGGAATTACATCTGGGTTGATATGCAGATGTACTTGCTATCAGTATAACAACCTATGGATTTAAACCGATCAGAAAATTCAGCAACAATAGCATCAACATTGTTTGCAGATTCCACTGCTACAGCATTAGAAAGCTGAAGTAGCCCAATTTGGTTGAAGTCTTGTAACTGAGTAAAGACTCCTTTGCATTCCTAACAACATGGAATGTAGTAATGAGCATTGCATTCTTTGACTTAATCTCTGCAGTGAAAGTTCCAATCACTGGTAAGGCTACCTTTGAAGCATAGGCAGTGGCTTTGCCATTATAGTTTTCAAGCTTTGGGAACTGTTTTTTAAATTTTCATAGTGGCACTCAGCAATGGTGTCAATGTTTGATCCAGTGTCAATGAGAATTTTGAGACAAATGCCAGCAATGTATACTATAGTCTCTGGGTTTTTGGAAGATCATTCCATTCTGTGATTGATTGTACTCCACAAATAATCACATTCACTGTCATCTGAGACTGGTTGTAATGAAATGTTGTCTTGTATATTATTAACATTCTTGATTTGAGGTGCAATATTGTTTGCCACCTCGACTCCCTATTNCTGTATAACATCCGTAAGATAGGTACCCAACACCTGCATCAGAAAAAGCCAGTGCTTTTAGAGGATGCAGACGGGCTTTACAGAAGGTGCTGATATGATTTATTTCAGCATTTTTACTCTCACATGTGTATCCAACATACATGCCCAGATACTTGTACTTCTGAACACGGCTCAGTTCCACACCATTTAGAGTAAGTGTTATATTTCTTCGTTTCCTATACTCATATTTGGTTTTGTCTGCATTTATAACTAAGCCTAACTTGTGACAGGTTGTACCAAGTATGTTAAGAGCAGTTTGTATTTTGTTCCCAGAAGTGCCTTGTATAAGAATGTCATCAGCATATATGATCATCGTGACCCCTGGAGGATACATCTCTGATGCTAATCTGTTCATTAATACATTGAATAAGGTGAGACTTAAACTCCCCTTGGGGGGTACTTAACTGAAACATCCGTTCCTCAGACATGTATCCCTGGTAATACACCTGACCTTTTCTCCCTTGTAGATAATCCTTTATCCAATGTAGCAATCTCCTTGTTATTCCCAGATTGGCTAATTCGTATAAGATTACTTCCCCATTGACTTTATCAAATGCCAGGTAACCA
This sequence comes from Procambarus virginalis, assembly GCA_020271785.1. NCBI lineage: Eukaryota > Metazoa > Arthropoda > Malacostraca > Decapoda > Cambaridae > Procambarus > Procambarus virginalis. Next base: position 5,953 of record WNGS01159557.1, read on the forward strand.
GGTATCATGCTCCTTGCAGATCAACAAAAACTCTACAATTGTCATCCACATTAGACAAACACTTTAAGAGACAGTCCGCAGTACTTCTGCCTTTGATAAAACCAGAGAGATTATTGGACATGATATCACCTACAAGATAGAGTAGCCTATTTAACAAAATCCTTTCCATCATTTTACAAAAGCAGGATGTTAAGGAAACAGGCCTGTAGCCTCAGTTTGACTTAGGGATAGGAATGATGACAGACTCCTTCCATTTTCTTGGTACTTTTCCCTCCCTATAACTCATGTTAAACAAATCAAGTAAGGGACTAGGTTTCATACCGGCTAAATAATTAACAATGTCATACGTTACTCCATCTTTCCCCGGAGCAGTAGAGCTGCCACTTTTTATAGCATCCAGTAGCTGCATGTTACAGATCTTGTATTTAAAGCACATAAAGTTACTCCATTTCTAATATTTTCCCATGACTCAATGGTGACTCTCGTGTGTGCAGGTAAGGACTCCATACCAGCAGCACTTGCCCATTTATCTACTAACTCATTAGCAACCTTCCCTGGATCTGAGTGAGCAATGAATTTGGTCTTACAACCCCTGATTTTATTTACTGCTCTCCATATGTCTTTAAGGGTGTCAATATTACCAATGGACTGAGCAAAGTCTTGCCAGTCCCGCGCCTCCTTCCTCACCTGACTGCATTCCCTAACCACTTCCAATATTGTATTTTTCTCTTCATCCCTCATTCCATTTCTTAACCATTCTTTATGTGCACTCCGTAGCATTCTCTCCCACCCCTTAACTTGCTGATCATTGGAATATTTAAATTTCTTAGGTCCATGCGTCTTGCTTCCCCTGACCCCGTTATTTTCCCTCTGTACTAATTTCTCTATGTTCTCGACCATGTCCTCGTAAAAACTATCAACGCAGAGCGGCGTGTATTGTTGATACCAATTTCCCATATTTTGAATAAAATCATTTTTCATATCTTTATTAATATTTACTATTTTCCTTTGAAAGTGGACTTGTTTTTTCCCCAGTGGTAATTCAACGTTCAAGGCAAAGTGGTCACTAAGTAGTTCCCGAACAACCCGAGCCTCCCCATAATCCCCTGAGAGTTTAACATGCAGGCATAGTCAAGCCGTCCTCTCCTGATGTGAGTTGGTTCATTGTTTCCCAAGAGACAGGTATCTGGATGATCTTGTAGAAACTGTAACCACTTGACCCCATTAGCATTAATACTACCCACTGTCCCAAGGCTTGTGTGCCGAGCATTAAGGTCCCCAATGACCAGTGAAGGATTAGTATAAATGAAGTCAGGTAGATAGTTAGCGTCGAAGCAGTTCCTGGATACATACAAATTAACTACAATAAATTCCCCTTCCCTTAATGATGGCCTACACAAATCGTTGGTCTTCGAGGATGAATTTGGGGTCTAGAATCTGAGAGTCTTTGTAGATAATTACCTTCGTTAGCTTCTCGTTCTCCTCAGTATTTGCATAACAATTCCATCATATCTTTGCTGGGTAAGAATCACAACTGCCTCCATAGAACCTACTGTTAAGTAAGGTCTGTTCACACCTTACTTCAGCAGGGGCTCGAACTTGCGGTGCTCTCTTCCAAGTTTGAGTGTCCACAGCAGCTTGTGGTGGTAGGCCAGTGTGCATGAGGCAGGGAAGAGAAGCCTCCACTTCCGCTGACCCTCACCTTCCTGACATCGTTCTGTCCTTTTGTCGACACTGGTTTGATCAGTCTCAGCATCGTTCTTTATTCTCTTGTCGTTTCCGTTAGGTACACTATCACTGTCAACACTACGCCTTACATCCTGTCTTCTCTGTTTCTTCTGTCCCGCTGTTTAGCACTTTTTGAAAATTACTCTCCTCTACTGACTGGCTGCTTTGTGAGTGTGTCCATGTGAATATTGCCGTGAGGAGTAGCCAGTTCTTCTGTTGACCGATTCTCCATCTCAGTACCCAGCATAGGGGGAGATATGTAGAATGCGATTGATATTAGTCAGTCTCCTTGTGTATAGACTGAGCTAAACTCGAATACTAACTTCACCCGTTGTCGCGGAGCAGGTACGTCTTGACCCGCCCGCATCCCAGGTAAGAGTGCCCAGTACAGTGTAACAGTATTGTCTTATAATCCTTTAGCTCGTATAAACATCAGAGGTCCACGGTTGCTCAACATTCCTCAAGAAGTACCAGGTACATACGGGTAGTGTACAATTGTACACTGTACGACTTGTATAATTGAACGACTACTGTCTTTTACTTAAGGTAAAGGTACGCTTGATTATTCCCAGGATTTGGTTCTCTTTTTTACTGCCGTTCCCATTTGTTGTGCAACTTTTAGTGCATGATGGAGTCTGACTCCCAGGTCCTTTTCTTCACCAATCAGCTGCATGGTAGTGCTGTTAATTTGGTAGTTGTGGCGTGGGTTGTTAGCCCCAGATGCACGGTCTTCTGTTAACCGACATTTGCCAGTTCTCTGACCATTTGTGAAGTTGGTGATGATGAACTATGGTTCTGAAGATAGCTAAAAGTGAAGATTGCATTGGTAATAAAGATAGTGAGTAGTGAAGATAGTTATGGTGATATTGGCCCTTGAGCACCAAGTGACACTATAGTACCGTTGAGCACCAAGTGACACTACAGCCCCGTTGAGCACCAAGTGACACAACAGCACCGTTGAGCACCAAGTAACACTACAGTACCGTTGAGCACCAAGTGACACTATAGTACCGTTGAGCACCAAGTGACACAACAGCACCGTTGAGCACCAAGTAACACTACAGTACCGTTGAGCACCAAGTGACACAACAGCACCGTTGAGCACCAAGTGACACAACAGCCCCGTCGAGCACCAAGTGACACTATAGTACCGTTGAGCACCAAGTGACACAACAGCACCGTTGAGCACCAAGTAACACTACAGTACCGTTGAGCACCAAGTGACACAACAGCACCGTTGAGCACCAAGTGACACAACAGTACCGTTGAGCACCAAGTGACACTATAGTACCGTTGAGCACCAAGTGACACAACAGTACCGTTGAGCACCAAGTGACACTATAGTACCGTTGAGCACCAAGTGACACAACAGCCCCGTTGAGCACCAAGTGACACTACAGTACCGTTGAGCACCAAGTGACACAACAGCACCGTTGAGCACCAAGTGACACTATAGTACCGTTGAGCACCAAGTGACACAACAGTACCGTTGAGCACCAAGTGACACTATAGTACCGTTGAGCACCAAGTGACAACAGTACCGTTGAGCACCAAGTGACACTATAGTACCGTTGAGCACCAAGTGACACAACAGCCCCGTTGAGCACCAAGTGACACTACAGTACCGTTGAGCACCAAGTGACACAACAGCACCGTTGAGCACCAAGTGACACTATAGTACCGTTGAGCACCAAGTGACACAACAGTACCGTTGAGCACCAAGTGACACTATAGTACCGTTGAGCACCAAGTGACACAACAGCACCGTTGAGCACCAAGTGACACTACAGTACCGTTGAGCACCAAGTGACACAACAGTACCGTTGAGCACCAAGTGACACAACAGCACCGTTGAGCACCAAGTGACACTATAGTACCGTTGAGCACCAAGTGACACAACAGTACCGTTGAGCACCAAGTGACACTATAGTACCGTTGAGCACCAAGTGACACAACAGTACCGTTGAGCACCAAGTGACACTACAGTACCGTTGAGCACCAAGTGACACTATAGTACCGTTGAGCACCAAGTGACACAACAGCCCCGTTGAGCACCAAATGACACTACAGTACCGTTGAGCACCAAGTGACACAACAGCATCGTTGAGCACCAAGTGACACTATAGTACCGTTGAGCACCAAGTGACACAACAGAACCGTTGAGCACCAAGTGACACAACAGCACCGTTGAGCACCAAGTAACACAACAGCCCCATTGAGCACCAAGTGACACAACAGTACCGTTGAGCACCAAGTGACACAAAAGCACCGTTGAGCACCAAGTAACACAACAGCCCCGTTGAGCACCAAGTGACACAACAGTACCGTTGAGCACCAAGTGACACAACAGCACCGTTGAGCACCAAGTGACACAACATTACCGTTGAGCACCAAGTGACACAACAGCCCCGTTGAGCATCAAGTGACACAACAGCACCGTTGAGCACCAAGTGACACAACAGTACCGTTGAGCACCAAGTGACACAACAGCACCGTTGAGCACCAAGTAACACAACAGCCCCGTTGAGCACCAAGTGACACAACAGCCCCGTTGAGCACCAAGTGACACAACAGCCCCGTTGAGCACCAAGTGACACAACAGCACCGTTGAGCACCAAGTAACACTACAGTACCGTTGAGCACCAAGTAACACTACAGCACCGTTGAGCACCAAGTAACACTACAGTACCGTTGAGCACCAAGTGACAGTACAGTACCGTTGAGCACCAAGTGACACAACAGCACCGTTGAGCACCAAGTAACACAACAGCCCCGTTGAGCACCAAGTGACACAACAGCCCCGTTGAGCACCAAGTGACACAACAGCCCCGTTGAGCACCAAGTGACACAACAGCACCGTTGAGCACCAAGTAACACTACAGTACCGTTGAGCACCAAGTAACACTACAGCACCGTTGAGCACCAAGTAACACTACAGTACCGTTGAGCACCAAGTGACAGTACAGTACCGTTGAGCACCAAGTGACACAACAGCCCCGTTGAGCACCAAGTAACACTACAGCACCGTTGAGCACCAAGTAACACTACAGCACCGTTGAGCACCAAGTAACACTACAGTACCGTTGAGCACCAAGTAACACTACAGTACCGTTGAGCACCAAGTAACACTACAGCACCGTTGAACCAAGGGACACAACAGTACCGTTGAGCACCAAGTGACACAACAGCACCGTTGAGCACCAAGTGACACTACAGTACCGTTGAGCACCAAGTGACACTACAGCCCCGTTGAGCACCAAGTGACACAACAGCACCGTTGAGCACCAAGTGACACAACAGCACCGTTGAGCACCAAGTAACACAACAGCACCGTTGAGCACCAAGTAACACTACAGCACCGTTGAGCACCAAGTGACACAACAGCACCGTTGAGCACCAAGTAACACTACAGCACCGTTGAGCACCAAGTGACACAACAGCACCGTTGAGCACCAAGTAACACTACAGTACCGTTGAGCACCAAGTAACACTACAGTACTGTTGAGCACCAAGTGACACAACAGCACCGTTGAGCACCAAGTAACACAACAGCACCGTTGAGCACCAAGTAACACTACAGTACCGTTGAGCACCAAGTGACACAACAGCACCGTTGAGCACCAAGTAACACTACAGCACCGTTGAGCACCAAGTAACACTACAGCACCGTTGAGCACCAAGTGACACAATAGTACCGTTGAGCACCAAGTAACACTACAGTACCGTTGAGCACCAAGTAACACTACAGCACCGTTGAGCACCAAGTGACACAACAGTACTGTTGAGCACCAAGTAACACTACAGTACCGTTGAGCACCAAGTAACACTACAGCACCGTTGAGCACCAAGTGACACAACAGTACCGTTGAGCACCAAGTGACACAACAGTACCGTTGAGCACCAAGTAACACTACAGTACCGTTGAGCACCAAGTGACACAACAGCACCGTTGAGCACCAAGTAACACAACAGCACCGTTGAGCACCAAGTGACACAACAGTACCGTTGAGCACCAAGTAACACAGCAGCACCGTTGAGCACCAAGTAACACTACAGTACCGTTGAGCACCAAGTGACACAACAGCACCGTTGAGCACCAAGTAACACAACAGCACCGTTGAGCACCAAGTGACACTACAGTACCGTTGAGCACCAAGTGACACTACAGCACCGTTGAGCACCAAGTGACACAACAGTACCGTTGAGCACCAAGTGACACTACAGTACCGTTGAGCACCAAGTGACACAACAGTACCGTTGAGCACCAAGTAACACTACAGTACCGTTGAGCACCAAGTGACACAACAGCACCGTTGAGCACCAAGTAACACAACAGCCCCGTTGAGCACCAAGTGACACTATAGTACCGTTGAGCACCAAGTGACACTATAGTACCGTTGAGCACCAAGTGGCACTACAGTACCGTAGAGCACCAAGTGACACTACAGCCCCGTTGAGCACCAAGTGACACAACAGCCCCGTTGAGCACCAAGTGACACAATAGTACAGTTGAGCACCAAGTAACATACAGTACCGCTGAGCACCAAGTAACACTACAGTACCGTTGAGCACCAAGTGACACAACAGCCCCTTTGAGCACCAAGTAACACTACAATACCGTTGAGCACCAAGTGACACAACAGCCCCGTTGAGCACCAAGTGACACAATAGTACCGTTGAGCACCAAGTAACATACAGTACCGTTGGGCACCAAGTAACACTAGAGTACCGTTGAGCACCAAGTGACACAACAGCCCCTCTGAGCACCAAGTAACACTACAGTACCGTTGAGCACCAAGTGACACAACAGCACAGTTGAGCACCAAGTGACACAACAGTACCGTTGAGCACCAAGTAACACTACAGTACCGTTGAGCACCAAGTGACACAACAGCCCCGTTGAGCACCAAGTGACACAACAGTACCGTTGAGCACCAAGTAATACTACAGTACCGTTGAGCACCAAGTGACACAACAGCCCCGTTGAGCACCAAGTGACACAACAGCCCCGTTGAACACCAAGTGCCACAACAGCCCCGTTGAGCACCAAGTGACACAACAGCCCCGTTGAGCACCAAGTGCCACAACAGCCCCGTTGAGCACCAAGTGACACAACAGCCCGTTGATCACCAAGTAACACTACAGCCCCGTTGAGCACCAAGTAACACTAAAGTACCGTTGATCACCAAGTAACACTACAGTACCGTTGAGCACCAAGTAACACTACAGTACCGTTGAGCACCAAGTAACACAACAGTACCGTTGATCACTAAGTAACACTACAGCCCCGTTGAACACCAAGTAACACTACAGTACCGTTGAGTACCGATTAACACTACAGTACCGTTGATCACCAAGTAACACTACGGTACCGTTGAGCCCCAAGTAACACTACAGTACCGTTGAGCACTAAGTAACACTACAGTGCCGTTGAGCACCAAGTGACACTACAGTACCGTTGAGCACCAAGTAACACTACAGACCCGTTGAGCACCAAGTAACACTACAGTACCGTTGAGCACTAAGTAACATTACAGTGCCGTTGAGCACCAAGTGACACTACAGTACCGTTGAGCACCAAGTAACACTACAGACCCGTTGAGCACCAAGTAACACTACAGTACCGTTGATCACCAAGTAACACTACAGTACCGTTGATCACCAAGTAACACTACAGTACCGTTGAGCACCAAGTAACACTACAGTACCGTTGAGCACTAAGTAACACTACAGTGCCGTTGAGCACCAAGTGACACTACAGTACCGTTGAGCACCAAGTAACACTACAGACCCGTTGAGCACCAAGTAACACTACAGTACCGTTGATCACCAAGTAACACTACAGTACCGTTGATCACTAAGTAACATTACAGTGCCGTTGAGCACCAAGTGACACTACAGTACCGTTGAGCACCAAATAACACTACAGTACCGTTGATCACCAAGTAACACTACAGTACCGTTGAGCACCAAGTAACACTACAGTACCGTTGAGCACCAAGTAACAATACAGTACCGTTGAGCACCAAGTAACACTTCAGTACCATTGAGCACCAAGTAACACTACAGTACCGTTGAGTACCGATTAACACTACAGTACCGTTGAGCACCAAGTGACACTACAGTACCGTTAAGTTCCAAGTAACACTAAAGTACCGTTGATCACCAAGTAACACTACAGTACCGTTGAGCACCAAGTGACACTATAGTACCGTTGAGCACCAAGTGACACAACAGCCCCGTTGAGCACCAAGTAACACTACACCCCGTTGAGCACCAAGTAACACTACAGTACCGTTGAGCACCAAGTAACACTACAGTACCGTTGAGCACCAAGTGACACTATAGTACCGTTGAGCACCAAGTGACACAACAGCCCCGTTGAGTACCAAGTGACACAACAGCCCCGTTGAGCACCAAGTGACACAACAGCCCCGTTGAGTACCAAGTAACACTACAGCACCGTTGAGTACCAAGTAACACTACAGCACCGTTGAGCACCAAGTGACACTACAGTGCCGTTGAGCACCAAGTGACACAACAGCACCGTTGAGCACCAAGTAACACTACAGCACCGTTGAGCACCAAGTGACACAACAGCCCCGTTGAGCACCAAGTGACACTACAGTACCGTTGAGCACCAAGTGACACTACAGTGCCGTTGAGCACCAAGTGACACAACAGCACCGTTGAGCACCAAGTGACACTACAACACCGTTGAGCACCAAGTGACACAACAGCCCCGTTGAGCACCAAGTGACACTACAGCACCGTTGAGCACCAAGTGACACAACAGCCCCGTTGAGCACCAAGTGACACTACAGCACCGTTGAGCACCAAGTGACACAACAGCCCCGGTCAGCACCAAGTGACACTACAGCACCGTTGAGCACCAAGTGACACAACAGCCCCGTTGAGCACCAAGTGACACTACAACACCGTTGAGCACCAAGTGACACAACAGCCCCGTGAGCACCAAGTGACACTACAGTACCGTTGAGCACCAAGTGACACTACAGCACCGTTGAGTACCAAGTGACACAACAGCCCCGTTGAGCACCAAGTGACACAACAGCCCCGGTCAGCACCAAGTGACACAACAGCACCGTTGAGCACCAAGTGACACAACAGCCCCGGTCAGCACCAAGTGACACAACAGCACCGTTGGGCACCAAGTGACACAACAGCCCCGGTCAGCACCAAGTGACACTACAGTACCGTTGAGCACCAAGTGACACTACAGCACCGTTGAGCACCAAGTGACACTACAGCACCGTTGAGCACCAAGTGACACAACAGCCCCGTCAGCACCAAGTGACACTACAGCACCGTTGAGCACCAAGTGACACTACAGCCCCGTTGAGCACCAAGTGACACTACAGCACCGTTGAGCACCAAGTGACACAACAGCACCGTTGGGCACCAAGTGACACAACAGCCCCGGTCAGCACCAAGTGACACTACAGCACCGTTGAGCACCAAGTGACACAACAGCCCCGTTGAGCACCAAGTGACACTACAGCACCGTTGAGCACCAAGTGACACTACAGCACCGTTGAGCACCAAGTGACACAACAGCCCCGGTCAGCACCAAGTGACACACCATTGAGAGTAGTGTAATCGAGGCCGTGGACCGTGCGCGACCCCTGGTTCAGTCGGGTGACGTGTGGGCCACGTCTCAAGGGGTGAGAGACGCCCCACACCCGCCTGGTCTCGGTCCCCCACGTCCCCCGGGTGTTGAATGGTGGGGTGTAAGGATAGGGTGAGTATGTGTAGCAGGTGTGCTTATCTTGAAGTGTAAGTAAAGGTGATTCTTGAAAATTGATGTATTGGGAACGTAGAGTTGTACAGGTGTATATGCTTAGGGGGAAGGTATAGGGGCTCGCAAGTGACCCTGTGAGGTGTGGCCACCTGGTTGTACTCACCTGGGGGCAGCACCACTAGGAGACTTGCAGCTAGATGTAATTTTAGATCAAACCCATGAGCTTCGCCAGTACACCCATCTTAGGTGATGGTTTGAAGAGTACTGAGATGAGCGAGTTTATGAGGACGATCATACCCTCACCCCCCCTTCCCACCCCATACCACCAACCAACAGTCCATCCTTCCCCACACCTCCACCAACACCATCAGGATCACCTGGATTGGATTGACTAGTTGTTCTGTGCAAAAGTCTACAGTATTATTTCTAATCGTTTATAGAGTAGAGAGGCAGATGACAAACACCACCACTAGGGTGGAGACTTAACCCGTTACTTTAACAGGAGGAAGACTATCAGTCAGCCATTACACGTTTGTGAGTGTAATATTACCATTTTTCCCTCCTAATGCAATGTAACCTGCAGAGTTTGGTGAGTGACTCACCCATACATCCGTGAGAGAGAGAGTGAGAGTGAAAGTGAGAGAGAGAGAGAGTGAGAGTGAGAGTGAGAGAGAGTGAGAGAGTATAAAACCTCATGCACAATAGCTGCAGGAGATGAATTTTATTTTTTGTATGTGTGTATAGGTTGACGGGTAGGCTGTTCCATATTGATGTTGATAGGTTTCTTGCAGTACAGAAAGAGAAGCGTGTACCCCATGCGGTGGCTACCACCACCGCCACATGTCAAACGCTTGGAGTATGAACATAACAATATTTCTGGTTCGCATTTGTACACCGGATCACCGGAGGTCGAACACAAACACTCTCATTAAGCTTGGCGTCTTAAAACCACACACTGGCCTAAGGTCACCTCTGTCAGCCCACCAGCAGGTCATACGCGGATCCCACCCCATCACAGCCCTTGTCAACCTGAAGACTGGAGGGTAGTGAGACTTTGAGCCACCGCCCGTCCTCCTGACCCCATACCATCGTCACCACATCCAGTGGCATCCCCCTCTAAGTCATTTCCCTCGTTCACAATATCGACATCAAACTAAACTAACAGGGAAACAAAGATGAACAACATTATTATACACACCCCATCTTCGATTGGAGACTTTCCATGTCTCGTCATTAGTGATTATTTAGTAANCACAGAGGAGGTGCTGCCCTCCACACTACCACATAGAGGAGGTGCTGCCCTCCACCACTACCACACAGAGGTGGTGCTGCCCTCCACACTACCACATAGAGGTGGTGCTGCCCTCCACACTACCACATAGAGGAGGTGCTGTCCTCCACACTACCACATAGAGGAGGTGCTGCCCTCCACACTACCACATAGAGGAGGTGCTGCCCTCCACACTACCACATAGAGGAGGTGCTGCCCACCACATAGAGGAGGTGCTGCCCTCCACACTACCACATAGAGGTGGTGCTGCCCTCCACACTGCCACATAGAGGTGGTGCTGCCCTCCACACTACCACATAGAGGTGGTGCTGCCCTCCACACTACCACATAGAGGAGGTGCTGCCTTCCACACTACCACATAGAGGAGGTGCTGCCCTCCACACTACCACATAGAGGTGGTGCTGCCCTCCACACTACCACATAGAGGAGGTGCTGCCCTCCACACTACCACATAGAGGTGGTGCTGCCCTCCACACTACCACATAGAGGAGGTGCTGCCCTCCACACTACCACATAGAGGAGGTGCTGCCCACCACACTACCACATAGAGGAGGTGCTGCCCACCACATAGAGGAGGTGCTGCCCTCCACACTACCACATAGAGGAGGTGCTGCCCTCCACACTACCACATAGAGGAGGTGCTGCCCTCCACACTACCACATAGAGGAGGTGCTGCCCTCCACACTACCACATAGAGGAGGTGCTGCCCTCCACACCAACACACAGAGGAGGTGCTGCCCTCCACACAGAGGAGGTGCTGCCCTCCACACAGAGGAGGTGCTGCCCTCCACACCACACAAAGAAGCAGCGCTGCCCTCCACACCACCACAAAGAAGCAGCGCTGCCCTCCACACCACCACGGAGAAGCAGCGCTGCCCTCCACACCACCACAGAGAAGCAGCGCTGCCCTCCACACCATCACAGAGAAGCAGCGCTGCCCTCCACACCTCCACAGAGAGGCAGCGCTGCCCTCCACACCATCACAGAGAGGCAGCGCTGCCCTTCACACTATCACAGAGAGGCAGCGCTGCCCTTCACACCATCACAGAGAGGCAGCGCTGCCCTCCACACCATCACAGAGAGGCAGCGCTGCCCTCCACACCATTACAGAGAGGCAGCGCTGCCCTTCACACCACCACAGAGAGGCAGCGCTGCCCTCCACACCACCACAGAGAGGCAGCGCTGCCCTCCACACCATCACAGAGAGGCAGTGCTGCCCTTCACATCTCCACAGAGAGGTAGCGCTGCCCTCTACACCATCACAGAGAGGCAGCGCTGCCCTCCACACCATCACAGAGAGGCAGCGCTGCCCTCCACAGAGAGGCAGCGCTGCCCTCCACACCACCACAGAGAGGCAGCGCTGCCCTCCACACCATCACAGAGAGGCAGTGCTGCCCTTCACACCTCCACAGAGAGGCAGTGCTGCCCTTCACACCTCCACAGAGAGGCAGCGCTGCCCTCTACACCATCACAGAGAGGCGGCTCTGCCCTCCACACCTCCACAGAGAGGCAGCGCTGCCCTCCACACCTCCACAGAGAGGCAGCGCTGCCCTCTACACCATCACAGAGAGGCAGCGCTGCCTTCACACCTCCACAGAGAGGCAGCGCTGCCCTCTACACCTCCACAGAGAGGCAGCGCTGCCCTTAACAGCACTACAGAGAGGCAGTGCTGCCCTCCACACCTCCACAGAGAGGCAGCGCTGCCCTCTACACCACCACAGAGAGGCAGCGCTGCCCTTAACAGCACTACAGAGAGGCAGTGCTGCCCTCCACACCTCCACAGAGAGGCAGTGCTGCCCTCCACACCTCCACAGAGAGGCAGCGCTGCCCCTCACTGTGGTTCCCCACCATACAGGCTCTTTATAATGTCTAGTTGAGGCCTCCAGACTCTATCAGTGGACTCTGTAGAGTTGTGGACTGAGTGGCGTTTGTCCTCGCACGGGTGAGTGGATTAAGGCAAGCATCTGGGAGCCATGAAAACACTGGTTCGTATCCCCCGCATTGTTCCTAACATCTTCCTCATTTAAACTAAAATTAATAATGTAACTGAAAGAAAACTCCTCCATACATATTAATGACATATTTAAATATCGCAGTTATCATGACACAGAGATATTATAGAGGTCTCAGCAACCATCAGTGAAATGGACACCAAGGAAGTCTATGTTATAAGAGAGGGAATTGTCAGGAGAAGCCATTACGACTATATAGCACTTGGAAGGGGTCAATATGAGGATTTGGGATAGGACGGGGGAAGGAATGGTGCCCGACCACCTGGACGGTCGGGGATTGAACGCCGACCAGCATGAAGCGAGACCGTCGCTCTACCGTCCTGGTGGACAGCGATGGGCCACGCTCAGAGTGGCCTATAGGCCAAATAGTCTCTGTTCATCTAGACAGTCAGAGCATCTTGAGAATAGTGAAAGTAAAATGCCGAGGCAACACTACTCTCAAAACACTAGAGAAATTAGTTCCTTTAGAACTGGCAGGAGAAGAAGACGTTGGAGAAGTTGCTGCACCCGGAGCGCCAGTACGGGACGGCCCTCCCCAAAGGTCTGCTGCACCCGGAGCGCCAGTACGGGACGGCCCTCCCCAAAGGTCTTGCAGGACCCGGAGCGCCAGTACGGGACGGCCCTCCCCAAAGGTCTTGCAGGACCCGGAGCGCCAGTACGGGACGTCCCTCCCCAAAGGTCTTGCAGCACCCGGAGCGCCAGTACGGGACGGCCCTCCCAAAAGGTCTTGCAGGACCCGGAGCGCCAGTACGGGACGTCCCTCCCAAAAGGTCTTGCAGCACCCGGAGCGCCAGTACGGGACGTCCCTCCCCAAAGGTCTGCTGCACCCGGAGCGCCAGTACGGGACGGCCCTCCCCAAAGGTCTTGCAGCACCCGGAGCGCCAGTACGGGACGTCCCTCCCCAAAGGTCTGCTGCACCCGGAGCGCCAGTACGGGACGTCCCTCCCCAAAGGTCTTGCAGCACCCGGAGCGCCAGTACGGGACGGCCCTCCCCAAAGGTCTTGCAGCACCCGGAGCGCCAGTACGGGACGTCCCTCCCAAAAGGTCTTGCAGGACCCGGAGCGCCAGTACGGGACGTCCCTCCCCAAAGGTCTTGCAGCACCCGGAGCGCCAGTACGGGACGTCCCTCCCAAAAGGTCTTGCAGGACCCGGAGCGCCAGTACGGGACGTCCCTCCCCAAAGGTCTTGCAGCACCCGGAGCGCCAGTACGGGACGGCCCTCCCAAAAGGTCTTGCAGGACCCGGAGCGCCAGTACGGGACGTCCCTCCCAAAAGGTCTTGCAGGACCCGGAGCGCCAGTACGGGACGTCCCTCCCCAAAGGTCTTGCAGCACCCGGAGCGCCAGTACGGGACGGCCCTCCCCAAAGGTCTGCTGCACCCGGAGCGCCAGTACGGGACGGCCCTCCCCAAAGGTCTTGCAGGACCCGGAGCGCCAGTACGGGACGTCCCTCCCCAAAGGTCTTGCAGCACCCGGAGCGCCAGTACGGGACGTCCCTCCCCAAAGGTCTTGCAGCACCCGGAGCGCCAGTACGGGACGTCCCTCCCCAAAGGTCTTGCAGGACCCGGAGCGCCAGTACGGGACGGCCCTCCCCAAAGGTCTGCTGCACAACAATGCAACCTCAAATTAAAGAATTAAAATAGTTGGTACTATTCCAACATGAGATGGAATCCACATGAATTTCACATTGTGACCTTTCAGCTGTATCTCAGTTATCCTTTTCTTACAATCCTCAACTATGGACATGAAGACTGGATTTCGACTGTTTAAGGAATCATGTGCTCTTCAGCTATCGGCAAATACAAAAACATCTTTGTCGTCTTGACGAACTTCCACCAAACACGCCAGAATGGCCAGCAGTTCAACTTGTGTGGATGATATATAATTACTAAGCCGAAGTTCAATTTTCCTGTCCACAGACCCAAACTCCGTATATTCCCTTATTTGGACACCACACCCTGCCCTGCCATCCTCCGCCATCGACCCGTCACAATATACATGTAAACTGTTGCCTCTTGGTAACCCAGATATCATACTTCCCATACACACACCGTAATTGTCCCGGTTCATGATGAATCTTTTTCACCTTAAGGGGTACAATTTCGACGTCTATTTTCTGTACTTTCCAAGGAGTAGACCTATTACACTGATGAAAGGGTTTACAGCAGTCAAGTACATTGTATTCCCTGAGGTCATGAGCTAATCCCCTCGTGTAGCGTGTCTCTTTCAGTTTCCTGGAAGTGTGTACGTCACTCAGGCAGGTATGAACGCTCTGAAACAGCTTATCCCATCCTTTGCTCCGAATGAAACGAATAGATATTCTAGTGTTAATGTCACGGACTGTATCATACACACTATGTAAATTTAATTCTATTCTCATTATTTCAATCATTGCATTTCTTTGACATCCAAGAATAATCCTCATAGCCTCGTTCTGTATCAGCTCTATTTTTTGAATTGTGCCTCGCCCTGTGTAAGACAAAACGGGTGCTGCGTAGTCCATCAGCGACCGAACAGTGCTTCTGTATAACATCCGTAAGATAGGTACCCAACACCTGCATCAGAAAAAGCCAGTGCTTTTAGAGGACGCAGACGGGCTTTACACAAGGTGGTGATATGATTTATTTCAGCATTTTTACTCTCACATGTGTATCCAACATACATGCCCAGATACTTGTACTTCTGAACACGGCTCAGTTCCACACCATTTAGAGTAAGTGTTATATTTCTTCGTTTCCTATACTCATATTTGGTTTTGTCTGCATTTATAACTAAGCCTAACTTGTGACAGGTTGTACCAAGTATGTTAAGAGCAGTTTGTATTTTGTTCCCAGAAGTGCCTTGTATAAGAATGTCATCAGCATATATGATCATCGTGACCCCTGGAGGATACATCTCTGATGCTAATCTGTTCATTAATACATTGAATAAGGTGAGACTTAAACTCCCCCTTGGGGGGTACTTAACTGAAACATCCGTTCCTCAGACATGTATCCCTGGTAATACACCTGACCTTTTCTCCCTTGTAGATAATCCTTTATCCAATGTAGCAATCTCCTTGTTATTCCCAGATTGGCTAATTCGTATAAGATTACTTCCCCATTGACTTTATCAAATGCCAGGTAACCAGGTATCATGCTCCTTGCAGATCAACAAAAACTCTACAATTGTCATCCACATTAGACAAACACTTTAAGAGACAGTCCGCAGTACTTCTGCCTTTGATAAAACCAGAGAGATTATTGGACATGATATCACCTACAAGATAGAGTAGCCTATTTAGCAAAATCCTTTCCATCATTTTACAAAAGCAGGATGTTAAGGAAACAGGCCTGTAGCCTCAGTTTGACTTAGGGATAGGAATGATGACAGACTCCTTCCATTTTCTTGGTAACTTTCCCTCTCTATAACTCATGTTAAACAAATCAAGTAAGGGACTAGGTTTCATACCGGCTAAATAATTAAGAATGTCATACGTTACTCCATCTTTCCCCGGAGCAGTAGAGCTGCCACTTTTTATAGCATCAAGTAGCTGCATGTTACAGATCTTGTATTTAAAGCACATAATGTTACTCCATTTCTAATATTTCCCCATGACTCAATGGTGACTCTCGTGTCTGCAGGTAAGGACTCCATACCTGCAGCACTTGCCCATTTATCTACTAACTCATTAGCAACCTTCCCTGGATCTGAGTGAGCAATGAACTTGGGCTTACAACCCCTGATTTTGTTTACTGCTCTCCATATGTCTTAAAGGTTGTCAATATTACCAATGGACTGCGCAAAGTCTTGCCAGTACCTGTCCCGCGCCTCCTTCCTCACCTGACTGCATTCCCTAGCCACTTCCAATATTGTATTTTTCTCTTCATCCCTCATTCCATTTCTTAACCATTCTTTATGTGCACTCCGTAGCATTCTCTCCCACCCCTTAACTTGCTGATCATTGGAATATTTAAATTTCTTAGGTCCATGCGTCTTGCTTCCCCTGACCCCGTTATTTTCCCTCTGTACTAATTTCTCTATGTTCTCGACCATGTCCTCGTAAAAACTATCAACGCAGAGCGGCGTGTATTGTTGATACCAATCTCTCATATTTTGAATAAAATAATTTTTCATATCTTTATTAATATTTAGTCTTTTCCTTTGAAAATGGACTTGTTTTTTCCCCAGTGGTAATTCAACGTTCAAGGCAAAGTGGTCACTAAGTAGTTCCCGAACAACCCGAGCCTCCCCCATAATCCCCTGAGAGTTTAACATGCAGACATAGTCAAGCCGTCCTCTCCTGATGTGAGTTGGTTCATTGTTTCCCAAGAGACAGGTCTCTGGATGATCTTGTAGAAACTGTAACCACTTGACCCCATTAGCATTAATACTACCCACTGTCCCAAGGCTTGTGTACCGGGCATTAAGGTCCCCAATGACCAGTGAAGGATTAGTATAAATGCAGTCAGGTAGATAGTGAGCGTCGAAGCAGTTCCTGGATACATACAAATTAACTACAATAAATTCCCCTTCTCTTAATGATGGCCCACACAAATCGTTGGTCTTCGAGGATGAATTCGGGGTCTAGAATCTGAGAGTCTTTGTAGATAATTACCTTCGTTAGCTTCTTGTTCTCCTCATGTATTTGCATAACAATTCCATCATATCCTTGCTGGGTAAGAAACACAACTGCCTCCATAGAACCTACTGTTAAGTAAGGTCTGTTCACACCTTACTTCAGCAGGGGCTCGAACTTGCGGTGCTCTCTTCCAAGTTTGAGTGTCCACAGCAGCTTGTGGTGGTAGGCCAGTGTGCATGAGGCAGGGAAGAGAAGCCTCCGCCTCCGCTGACCCTCACCTTCCTGACATCTTTCTGTCCTTTTGTCGACACTGGTTTGATCAGTCTCAGCATCGTTCTTTATTCTCTTGTCGTTTCCGTTAGGTACACTATCACTGTCAACACTACGCCTTACATCCTGTCTTCTCTGTTTCTTCTGTCCCGCTGTTTAGCACTTTTTGAAAATTAGTCTCCTCTACTGACTGGCTGCTTTCTGAGTGTGTCCATGTGAATATTGCCGTGAGGAGTAGCCAGTTCTTCTGTTGACCGATTCTCCATCTCAGTACCCAGCATAGGGGGAGATATGTAGAATGCGATTGATATTAGTCAGTCTCCTTGTGTATAGACTGAGGTAAACGCCAATACTAACTTCACCCGTTGTCGCGGAGCAGGTACGTCTTGACCCGCCCGCATCCCAGGTAAGAGTGCCCAGTACAGTGTAACAGTATTGTCTTATAATCCTTTAGCTCGTATAAACATCAGAGGTCCACGGTTGCTCAACATTCTTCAAGAAGTACCAGGTACATACGGGTAGTGTACAATTGTACACTGTACGACTTGTATAATTGAACGACTACTGTCTTTTACTTAAGGTAAAGGTACGCTTGATTATTCCCAGGATTTGGTTCTCTTTTTTACTGCCGTTCCCACTTGTTGTGCAACTTTTAGTGCATGATGGAGTCTGACTCCCAGGTCCTTTTCTTCACCAATCAGCTGCATGGTAGTGCTGTTAATTTGGTAGTTGTAGCGTGGGTTGTTAGCCCCAGATGCACGGTCTTGGGTTAACCGACATTTGCCAGTTCTCTGACCATTTGTGAAGTTGGTGATGATGAACTATGGCTCTGAAGATAGTTAACAGTGAAGATTGCATTGGTAATAAAGATAGTGAGTAGTGAAGATGGTTATGGTGATATTGGCCCTTGAGCACCAAGTGACACTATAGTACCGTTGAGCACCAAGTGACACTACAGCCCCGTTGAGCACCAAGTGACACAACAGCACCGTTGAGCACCAAGTAACACTACAGTACCGTTGAGCACCAAGTGACACAACAGCACCGTTGAGCACCAAGTGACACAACAGCACCGTTGAGCACCAAGTAACACTACAGTACCGTTGAGCACCAAGTGACACAACAGCACCGTTGAGCACCAAGTGACACAACAGCCCCGTTGAGCACCAAGTGACACTATAGTACCGTTGAGCACCAAGTGACACAACAGTACCGTTGAGCACCAAGTGACACTATAGTACCGTTGAGCACCAAGTGACACAACAGCCCCGTTGAGCACCAAGTGACACTACAGTACCGTTGAGCACCAAGTGACACAACAGCACCGTTGAGCACCAAGTGACACTATAGTACCGTTGAGCACCAAGTGACACAACAGTACCATTGAGCACCAAGTGACACTATAG
This sequence comes from Procambarus virginalis, assembly GCA_020271785.1. Taxonomy (NCBI): domain Eukaryota; kingdom Metazoa; phylum Arthropoda; class Malacostraca; order Decapoda; family Cambaridae; genus Procambarus; species Procambarus virginalis. The sequence goes on from WNGS01159557.1 coordinate 24,980, forward strand.
TACCGTTGAGCACCAAGTGACACAACAGTACCGTTGAGCACCAAGTGACACTATAGTACCGTTGAGCACCAAGTGACACAACAGCCCCGTTGAGCACCAAGTGACACTACAGTACCGTTGAGCACCAAGTGACACAACAGCACCGTTGAGCACCAAGTGACACTATAGTACCGTTGAGCACCAAGTGACACAACAGTACCGTTGAGCACCAAGGGACACTACAGTACCGTTGAGCACCAAGTGACACTATAGTACCGTTGAGCACCAAGTGACACAACAGCCCCGTTGAGCACCAAATGACACTACAGTACCGTTGAGCACCAAGTGACACAACAGCATCGTTGAGCACCAAGTGACACTATAGTACCGTTGAGCACCAAGTGACACAACAGTACCGTTGAGCACCAAGTGACACAACAGCACCGTTGAGCACCAAGTAACACAACAGCCCCGTTGAGCACCAAGTGACAAAACATTACCGTTGAGCACCAAGTGACACAACAGCCCCGTTGAGCATCAAGTGACACAACAGCACCGTTGAGCACCAAGTGACACAACAGTACCGTTGAGCACCAAGTGACACAACAGCACCGTTGAGCACCAAGTAACACAACAGCCCCGTTGAGCACCAAGTGACACAACAGCCCCGTTGAGCACCAAGTGACACAACAGCCCCGTTGAGCACCAAGTGACACAACAGCACCGTTGAGCACCAAGTAACACTACAGTACCGTTGAGCACCAAGTAACACTACAGCACCGTTGAGCACCAAGTAACACTACAGTACCGTTGAGCACCAAGTGACAGTACAGTACCGTTGAGCACCAAGTGACACAACAGCACCGTTGAGCACCAAGTAACACAACAGCCCCGTTGAGCACCAAGTGACACAACAGCCCCGTTGAGCACCAAGTGACACAACAGCCCCGTTGAGCACCAAGTGACACAACAGCACCGTTGAGCACCAAGTAACACTACAGTACCGTTGAGCACCAAGTAACACTACAGCACCGTTGAGCACCAAGTAACACTACAGTACCGTTGAGCACCAAGTGACAGTACAGTACCGTTGAGCACCAAGTGACACAACAGCCCCGTTGAGCACCAAGTAACACTACAGCACCGTTGAGCACCAAGTAACACTACAGCACCGTTGAGCACCAAGTAACACTACAGTACCGTTGAGCACCAAGTAACACTACAGTACCGTTGAGCACCAAGTAACACTACAGCACCGTTGAGCACCAAGTGACACTACAGCCCCGTTGAGCACCAAGTGACACAACAGCACCGTTGAGCACCAAGTGACACAACAGCACCGTTGAGCACCAAGTAACACAACAGCACCGTTGAGCACCAAGTAACACTACAGCACCGTTGAGCACCAAGTGACACAACAGCACCGTTGAGCACCAAGTAACACTACAGTACCGTTGAGCACCAAGTAACACTACAGTACCGTTGAGCACCAAGTGACACAACAGCACCGTTGAGCACCAAGTAACACAACAGCACCGTTGAGCACCAAGTAACACTACAGTACCGTTGAGCACCAAGTGACACAACAGCACCGTTGAGCACCAAGTAACACTACAGCACCGTTGAGCACCAAGTAACACTACAGCACCGTTGAGCACCAAGTGACACAATAGTACCGTTGAGCACCAAGTAACACTACAGTACCGTTGAGCACCAAGTAACACTACAGCACCGTTGAGCACCAAGTGACACAACAGTACCGTTGAGCACCAAGTAACACTACAGTACCGTTGAGCACCAAGTAACACTACAGCACCGTTGAGCACCAAGTGACACAACAGTACCGTTGAGCACCAAGTGACACAACAGTACCGTTGAGCACCAAGTAACACTACAGTACCGTTGAGCACCAAGTGACACAACAGCACCGTTGAGCACCAAGTAACACAACAGCACCGTTGAGCACCAAGTGACACAACAGTACCGTTGAGCACCAAGTAACACAGCAGCACCGTTGAGCACCAAGTAACACTACAGTACCGTTGAGCACCAAGTGACACAACAGCACCGTTGAGCACCAAGTAACACAACAGCACCGTTGAGCACCAAGTGACACTACAGTACCGTTGAGCACCAAGTGACACTACAGCACCGTTGAGCACCAAGTGACACAACAGTACCGTTGAGCACCAAGTGACACTACAGTACCGTTGAGCACCAAGTGACACAACAGTACCGTTGAGCACCAAGTAACACTACAGTACCGTTGAGCACCAAGTGACACAACAGCACCGTTGAGCACCAAGTAACACAACAGCCCCGTTGAGCACCAAGTGACACAAAGCACCGTTGAGCACCAAGTAACACAACAGCACCGTTGAGCACCAAGTAACACTACAGTACCGTTGAGCACCAAGTGACACAACAGCACCGTTGAGCACCAAGTAACACTACAGTACCGTTGAGCACCAAGTGACACAACAGCACCGTTGAGCACCAAGTAACACTACAGCACCGTTGAGCACCAAGTGACACAATAGTACCGTTGAGCACCAAGTAACACTACAGTACCGTTGAGCACCAAGTAACACTACAGCACCGTTGAGCACCAAGTGACACAACAGCCCGTTGAGCACCAAGTAACACTACAGTACCGTTGAGCACCAAGTGACACAACAGTACCGTTGAGCACCAAGTGACACAACAGCACCGTTGAGCACCAAGTAACACTACAGTACCGTTGAGCACCAAGTGACACAACAGCCCCGTTGAGCACCAAGTAACACTACAGTACCGTTGAGCACCAAGTGACACAACAGCACCGTTGAGCACCAAGTGACACAACAGCACCGTTGAGCACCAAGTGACACAACAGCACCGTTGAGCACCAAGTGACACAACAGCACCGTTGAGCACCAAGTAACACTACAGTACCGTTGAGCACCAAGTGACACAACAGCCCCGTTGAGCACCAAGTAACACTACAGTACCGTTGAGCACCAAGTGACACAACAGCACCGTTGAGCACCAAGTAACACTACAGTACGTTGAGCACCAAGTGACACAACAGCCCCGTTGAGCACCAAGTGACACAATAGTACCGTTGAGCACCAAGTGACACAACAGCCCCGTTGAGCACCAAGTGACACAATAGTACCGTTGAGCACCAAGTGACACAATAGTACCGTTGAGCACCAAGTGACACAATAGTACCGTTGAGCACCAAGTGACACAATAGTACCGTTGAGCACCAAGTAACATACAGTACCGTTGAGCACCAAGTAACACTACAGTACCGTTGAGCACCAAGTGACACAACAGCCCCTTTGAGCACCAAGTAACACTACAGTACCGTTGAGCACCAAGTGACACTATAGTACCGTTGAGCACCAAGTGACACTACAGCCCCGTTGAGCACCAAGTGACACAACAGCCCGTTGAGCACCAAGTGACACAATAGTACCGTTGAGCACCAAGTAACATACAGTACCGTTGAGCACCAAGTAACACTACAGTACCGTTGAGCACCAAGTAACACTACAGTACCGTTGAGCACCAAGTGACACTATAGTACCGTTGAGCACCAAGTGACACTATAGTACCGTTGAGCACCAAGTGACACTACAGTACCGTTGACCACCAAGTGACACTACAGCCCCGTTGAGCACCAAGTGACACAACAGCCCCGTTGAGCACCAAGTGACACAATAGTACAGTTGAGCACCAAGTAACATACAGTACCGTTGAGCACCAAGTAACACTACAGTACCGTTGAGCACCAAGT
>WNGS01159557.1:35430-48275 GCA_020271785.1 Procambarus virginalis
ATCTTGGGCATAGCATTTTATCAAATCACCTCATTTTTTGGGGCAACACGTGAGGAACACAAATGCAAACAAGCCTGAATGGTCCCCAGGACTAGATACAACTGAAAACTCACACCCCAGAAGTGACTCGAACCCATACTCCCAGGAGCAACGCAACAGGTATGTACAGGGATGCCTTAAACCACTTGACCATCACGACCGGACATAAGGAAGTGATAGCCGAGGCTATATGAACCACTTCCCCGCCGGCACCTGGATGGTTATCTTGGGCATAGCATTTTATCAAATCACCTCATTTTTTGGGGCAACACGTGAGGAACACAAATGCAAACAAGCCTGAATGGTCCCCAGGACTAGATACAACTGAAACTCACACCCAGAAGTGACTCGAACCCATACTCCCAGAGCAACGCAACAGGTATGTACAGGGATGCCTTAAACCACTTGACCATCACGACCGGACATAAGGAAGTGATAGCCGAGGCTATATGAGGCTACCACTTCCTTAAGTGGTTCATATAGCCTCGGCTATCACTTCCTTATGTCCGGTCGTGATGGTCAAGTGGTTTAAGGCATCCCTGTACATACCTGTTGCGTTGCTCCTGGGAGTATGGGTTCGAGTCACTTCTGGGGTGTGAGTTTTCAGTTGTATCTAGTCCTGGGGACCATTCAGGCTTGTTTGCATTTGTGTTCCTCACGTGTTGCCCCAAAAAATGAGGTGATTTGATAAAATGCTATGCCCAAGATAACCATCCAGGTGCCGGCGGGAAGTGGTTCATATAGCCTCGGCTATCACTTCCTTATGTCCGGTCGTGATGGTCAAGTGGTTTAAGGCATCCCTGTACATACCTGTTGCGTTGCTCCTGGGAGTATGGGTTCGAGTCACTTCTGGGGTGTGAGTTTTCAGTTGTATCTAGTCCTGGGGACCATTCAGGCTTGTTTGCAATATATATATATATATATATATATATATATTATATATATATATATATATATATATATATGTCGTACCTAGTAGCCAGAACGCACTTCTCAGCCTACTATGCAAGGCCCGATTTGCCTAATAAGCCAAGTTTTCATGAATTAATTGTTTTTCGACTATCTAACCTACCTAACCTAACCTAATCTAACTTTTCGGTTACCTAACCTAACCTAACCTATAAAGATAGGTTAGGTTAGGTTAGGTAGGGTTGGTTAGGTTCGGTCATATAACTACGTTAATTTTAACTCAAATAAAAAAAATTGACTTCATACATAATGTAATGGGTAGCTTTGTCATTTCATAAGGAAAAAATTTGAGAAAATATATTAATTCAGGAAAACTTGGCTCATTAGGCAAATCGGGCCTTGCATAGTAGGCTGAGAAGTGCGTTCTGGCTACTAGGTACGACATATATATATATATATATATATATATATATATATATATATATTATATATATATATATATGCATGTGTGTGTACTCACCTAATTGTGCTTGCGGGGGTTGAGCTTTGGCTCTTTGGTCCCGCCTCTCAACTTTCAATCAACTGGTGTACAAGTTCCTGAGCCTACTGGGCTCTATCATATCTACATTTAAAACTGTGTATGGAGTCAGCCTCCACCATATCACTGCCTAATGCATTCCACCTGTTAACTACTCTGACACTGAAAAAGTTCCTTCTTACGTCCCTGTGGCTCATGTGGGTACTCAGTTTCCACCTGTGTCCCCTTGTTCGCGTCCCGCCAGTGTTGAATAGTTTATCCTTGTTTACCCGGTCGATTCCCTGAGGATTTTGTAGGTTGTGATCATGTCCCCCCTTACTCTTCTGTCTTCCAGTGTCGTAAGGTGCATTTCCCGCAGCCTTTCCTCATAACTCATGCCTCTTAGTTCTGGGACTAGTCTAGTAGCATACCTTTGCACTTTTTCCAGCTTCGTCTTGTGCTTGACAAGGTACGGGCTCCATGCTGGGGCCGCGTACTCCAGGATTGGTCTTACATATGTGGTGTACAAGATTCTGAATGATTCCTTACACAGGTTCCTGAACGCTGTTCTGATGTTAGCCAGCCTCGCATATGCCGCAGACATTATTCTCTTAATGTGGGCTTCAGGAGACAGATTTGGTGTGATATCAAATCCTAGATCTTTCTGTTTCATTTAGTACTTCATCTCCTATTCTGTATCCTGTGTCTGGCCTCCTGTTTCCACTGCCTAGTTTCATTACTTTGCATTTACTCGGGTTGAACTTCAACAGCCATTTGATGGACCATTCACTCAGTCTGTCTAGGTCGTCTTGTAGCCTCCTACTATCATCCTCTGTTTCAATCCTCCTCATAATTTTTGCATCGTCAGCAAACATTGAGAGGAACGAATCTATATCCTCTGGGAGATCATTTTCATATACCAGAAACAGTATAGGTCCAAGGACTGACCCCTGCGGGACTCCACTTGTAACGCCTCGCCAGTGTGTACTCACCTAGTTGTACTCACCTAGTTGTGCTTGCGGGGGTTGAGCTCTGGCTCTTTGGTCCCGCCTCTCAACCGTCAATCAACAGGTGTACAGTTTCCTGAGCCTATTGGGCTCTATCATATCTACACTTGAAACTGTGTATGGAGTCAGCCTCTACCACATCGCTTCCTAATGCATTCCATTTGTCAACCACTCTGACACTAAAAAAGTTCTTTCTAATATCTCTGTGGCTCATTTGGGCACTCAGTTTCCACCTGTGTCCCCTAGTGCGTGTGCCCTTGTGTTAAACAGCCTGTCTTTATCAACCCTGTCGATTCCCCTGAGAATCTTGAATGTGGTGATCATGTCCCCCCTAACTCTTCTGTCTTCCAACGAAGTGACGTTTAATTCCTGCAGTCGCTCCTCGTAGCTCATACTTCTCAGCTCGGGTTCTGGTGTGTGTGTGTGTGTGTGTGTGTGTGTGTGTGTGTGTGTGTGTGTGTGTGTGTGGTGTGTGTGTGTGTGTGTGTGTGTGTGTGTGTGTGTGTGTGTGGTGTGTGTGTGTGTGTGTGTGTGTGTGTGTGTGCGATGGTTCGGGGTCTTGAAGTGGGTAGAATGTAATTATGAGCTAACTGATTGTTGGTTGCTGGTCTTGACTTTTTTATGTGTAGGTCCTCGCTGATGTCGAGTCTTCTGTTGTCATTATACCTGACAATTATTTCTGTGTTGCATGTTAAGATGTCTCTGGTGATGGTCTGGAAGTGGAGGAGATTATATGCTCCTTCATGGAGCCCTGTTGTTTGTGATTGTTTATCGCCTAGAGAGAGAAGTTGTTGTCTTGCCTTTGGGGCTGACAGTCCTCAAGTGGTCATGTGAAGGCATAGACGACGTTGGTCTCTTTTCAGGCGTTCTGTTTGGTGTCTGGAGAGTTCTTCATAAGTAGGTTGGCGGTCTTCTTGTTTTTGTAGTAATTTGTTAATTGTATCTTCTGATTGGTGTCTGTGGGGATAACGTTCCTATTAATAATATTTTTCAGAACTATTTTCTCCATTTTATGAGCCGTGGAAAAGAAGTTCCTCTAACACACTCTAATAGGGGGTATAAGTGTTGTGTTAGTTGACTCTTCAGAGGTTGCCTGGCGTGTCACCTTTCTTTTGATGACGTCTTCAACATAACCGTTAGAGAAGCCGTTGTTGACTAGGACCTGCCTTACTCTACAGAGTTCCTCGTCGACCTGCTTCCAACCAGAGCTGTGAGTGAGAGCACGGTCGACGTAAGCGTTGACAACACTCCTCTTGCACCTGTCTGGGCAGTCACTATTGGCATTAAAGCACATCCCTATGTTGTTTCTTTAGTATAGATTGCAGTGTGGAAGCCACCATTCCTCTCCGTGACTGTTATATCTAGAAAGGGCTGCTTCCCATCACTTTGCATCTCGTAAGGGAAACTTATCACTGGAATTTTGCTCAAAAGCCTCCTTCAACTGCTGCAAAAGTCCGACATCAGGTACCTGCATAAATATGTCGTCATCATACCTGCAGTATATTGCAGGTTTTAAGTCCATGTCAACTAAGACCCTCTGCTCTATAGTACCCATGTAAAAATTTGCGAACAGGACACCTAGGGGAGAACCCATGGGTACCCCATCCACTTGTTTATACATGTGCCCATCGGGACTGAAGAAGGGTGAATCTTTAGTGCAAGGTTCGAGTAACTTGCTCAGTATACTCTCTGGTATGTCCAGAGGGGTACAAGCCGGATCACAATACACTCTGTCCATCATCATCCTGATTGTTTCGTCCACAGGTACGTTCGTAAACAGCGACTTCCACATCCAGAGAAGTTCTGCATGTGTAGTTTGTCTGTCCCAGGACTGAGCCTTGAGGCACTCCACTTACAACATTTTCTCACTCTGACTTAACCCCATTTATACTAACTCTCTGTTTCCTTTGGTATAGCCATGCCCTAATCCAGCTTAATATAGCACCCCCAATACCATGAGCCTCTATATTTTTAATCAGTCTTTCATGTGGCACTGTATCAAAAGTTTTGCTAAAGTCAAGGTACACAACATCACAATCCTTACCACTATCAACTGCCTCAACTATGCTGGAATAAAATGATAGTAAATTTATTAAACATGAACGGCCATTTGTAAATCCTTGTTGTCAGTCATTTATTAATTTATGTTTTTCAAGATAAAGACGAATGGTATTTGCAGTTATCGATTCAAGTAACTTTACCACAATAGACGTTAAGCAAATTGGCCGATAGTTTGACGCAAGCGATATGTCTCCTTTCTTGAAAATTGGAACCACATTAGCAACCTTCCACGACTCTGGCGCTCTGTCTGACTCTAATGATTTATTAAATATGGTAGACAGTGGCTCGCAAAGCTCCTCTTTGCATTCTTTAAGCACCCTGGCAAACACTTCATCCGGCCCTTGGGATTTGTTTGGCTTGAGTTTCACTATTTGTTTAATAACATCCTCTCTGGTAACTGCTAAACTAGTCAACCTGTCCTCGTCCCCACCGACATAGACTTGTTCGGCTGAAGGCATATTATTAAGTTCTTCTTTAGTAAATACAGAGATAAAATATTTATTAAAAATACTACTCATCCCCTCGTCATTATCCGTTATCTGACCTGTCTCAGTTTTTAATGGACGATAGTTTTAAGTTTAATGTAGGATATAACTGAAAAAAAACCTTCTGGGTTTGTCTTTGCTTGCCATGTGGAGGGATATTGACTAATGTTCCCTTTGTTATGTCCATTCATCCACTTGTACACCTGTATCGTGTCACCCCCGTCCACCTCAGTCATGTCACCCCCGTCCACCTCAGTCATGTCACCCCCGTCCACCTCAGTCATGTCACCCCCGTCCACCTCAGTCATGTCACCCCCGTCCACCTCAGTCATGTCACCCCCGTCCACCTCAGTCATGTCACCCCCGTCCACCTCAGTCATGTCACCCCCGTCCACCTCAGTCATGTCACCCCCGTCCACCTCAGTCATGACAGGGTGTTGCTGTGATGAAGGAGGTGTTGCAGTGTTGCAAACGCCTACTGAATCGAATCAGAATCTACCTTATGGAGTATCACCTGAAAGTATTTCAAGGATGCCTCCACCGCCTATGCCAAGTTGGCAGCGCAGTCTTGTGGCTGGTAACACTGGTTCGAGTCGCAACAGTGTCGTTGAACACCTTGTTGTACTGCTCTCCGAGACCTCTCTTTCCCACACCACCCTTCTCACACTCTTGGAAGATTACTGATGTTGATTTCGTGGAACCCTTCACTGTTATTGAGGGGTTTGTGGAACCCTCCACTGTCACTGAGGGGTTAGTGGAACCCTTCACTGTCACTGAGGGGTTAGTGGAACCCTTCACTGTCACTGAGGGGTTAGTGGAACCCTTCACTGTCACTGAGGGGTTTGTGGAACCCTTCACTGTCACTGAGGGGTTTGTGGAACCCTTCACTGTCACTGAGGGGTTTGTGGAACCCTTCACTGTCACTGAGGGGTACTGTATCAAAGGCCTTTTGGCAGTCTAGAAATATGCAGTTAGCCCAACCTTCTCTGTCCTGCCTTATCCTTGTTATTTTATCATAGAATTTCAAAAAGTTTGCTAGACATGCTTTCTGTGTCCAGAACCCATGTCGGTGTTTTTTTTACAAACCCAATGCTGTCCAGGTGTGCAACAAGTTTTAGCCTAATTATTCTTTCAAATATTTCAGGGAATGCTTGTCAGTGATACAGGTAGTTAAGTGCCTCCTCCCAATCTCCTTTTCTTGAAAATCGGTACGACATTTGCTTTCTTCCAGCAACTGGGCAATTCTCCAGACATAAGTGACACATTGAAGATCCTTGCCACAGGCACGCTGAGGGCCTGCGCTGCCTCTTTTAGTATCCACGGTGATAATTTGATTGGTCCACCTGCTTTAGTTGCATTCAGTTTTGTCAACTGTTTCATTACCTCCTCTGCTGTCACCTCTATGTCTGATAGTCTGTCATTTAGGGTAATCGCTACTAACAATGGGAGCTGCTCAGGCTCGGTTGTGAACACTCCATGGAAACTGGCATTCAGTACCTCGCAGATTTCCTTGTCACTTTCTGTGTATTCTGTTTTCCTCAGTCTTGTCACTTGGTCTTTTACCGACATCCTCCTTCTTAAATGGCTGCGTAGTAATTTAGGTTGCTTTCTTGCTTTGATTGTAAGATCATTCTCATAATTTCTTTCCGATGCTCTTCTTATGTTAATGTAATCGTTTCTAGCTCTGTTGCATCTGATCCTGTTGTTCTCTGTCCTTTGTCTTCTGTACTTCCTCCACTCCCTCCTGCTGGCCATTTTTGCTTCCTGGCACTGTCTATTAAACAGACAGTTCGGTCGTGTGATGTGTGTGTGTGTGTGTGTGTGTGTGTGTGGGTGTGTGTGTGTGTGTGTGTGTGTGTGTGTGTGTGTGTGTGTGTGTGTGTGTGTGTGTGTGTGTGTGTGTGTGTGTGTGTGTGTGTGTGTGTACTTACCTATCTGTACTTACCTATCTGTGCTTGCAGGATCGAGCATTGACTCTTGGATCCCGCCTTTCCAGCTATCGGTTGTTTACAGCAATGACTCCTGTCCCATTTCCCTATCATACCTAGTCTTAAAAGTATGAATAGTATTTGCTTCCACAACCTGTTCCCCAAGTGCATTCCATTTTTCCACTACTCTCACGCTAAAAGAAAACTTCCTAACATCTCTGTGACTCATCTGAGTTTCCAGTTTCCACCCATGTCCCCTCGTTCTGTTATTATTACGTGTGAACATTTCATCTATTTCCACTTTGTCAATTCCCCTGAGTATTTTATATGTCCCTATCATATCTCCTCTCTCCCTTCTTTTCTCTAGTGTCGTAAGGTTCAGTTCCTTCAGTCGCTCTTCATATCCCTTCCCTCGTAACTCTGGGACAAGCCTCGTCGCAAACCTCTGAACCTTCTCCAGTTTCCTTATGTGTTTCTTCAGGTGGGGGCTCCATGATGGCGCGGCATACTCTAAGACGGGTCTCACGTATGCAGTGTAAAGCGCCCTAAAAGCCTCCTCATTTAGGTTTCTGAATGAAGTTCTAATTTTCGCCAGTGTAGAGTACGCTGCTGTCGTTATCCTATTTATATGTGCCTCAGGAGTTAGATTAGGTGTCACATCCACTCCCAGATCTCTTTCTCGAATCGTTACAGGTAGGCTGTTCCCCTTCATTGTGTACTGTCCCTTTGGTCTCCTATCACCTGATCCCATTTCCATAACTTTACATTTACTGGTGTTAAACTCCAGTAGCCATTTCCCTGACCATCTCTGCAACCTGTTTAAGTCCTCTTGGAGGATCCTACAATCCTCGTCTGTCACAACTCTTCTCATTAATTTTGCGTCATCCGCAAACATTGACATGTATGACTCCACTCCTGTAAACATGTCATTTACGTAAATTAGAAAGAGGATTGGTCCCAGCACCGATCCTTGAGGTACTCCACTTGTTACTGTTCTCCAGTCCGACTTCTCGCCCCTTACCATTACCCTCTGGCTCCTTCCTGTTAGGTAGTTCTTCACCCATTCTAGGGCCTTTCCGCTTACTCCTGCCTGCCTCTCAAGTTTGTATAGCAGTCTCATGTGCGGTACTGTATCAAAGGCCTTTTGGCAGTCAAGAAATATGCAGTCTGCCCAGCCTTCTCTGTCCTGCCTTATCCTTGTTACTTTATCATAGAATTCTAAAAGGTTTGTTAGGCATGATTTCCCTGTCCAGAAACCATGTTGGTGCTTGTTTACAAACCCAATGCTCTCCAGGTGCTCAACAAGTCTTAGCCTAATTATTCTTTCAAGTATTTTGCAGGGGATGCTTGTCAATGATACGGGTCTGTAGTTAAGTGCCTCCTCCCTGTCACCTTTCTTGAAAATCGGTACGACATTTGCCTCCTTCCAGCAACTGGGCAATTCTCCCGACATAAGTGACTCATTAAAGATCATTGCCAGAGGCACACTGAGAGCCTGCGCTGCCTCTTTAAGTATCCACGGTGATACTTTGTCTGGTCCAACAGCTTTGTTTGCATCCAGTGTTGTCAACTGTTTCATTACCTCCTCTGCTGTCACCTCTATGTCTGATAGTCTGTCATTTAGGGTAATCGCTTCTAACAATGGGAGCTGCTCAGGCTCGGTTGTGAACACTCCATGGAAATTTGCATTCAGTACCTCGCAGATTTCCTTGTCGCTTTCTGTATATGCCCTTCTGTTTTCCTCAGTCTTGTCACTTGGTCATTTACCGACATCTTCCTTCTTATATGGCTATGTAGTAATTTAGGTTGCTTTTTCGCTTTGACTGCAATATCATTCTCATAATTTCTTTCCGACATTCGTCTTATGTTAATGTAATCATTCCTAGCTCTGTTACATCTAATCCTGTTGTCCTCTGTCCTTTGTCTTCTGTACTTCCTCCACTCCCTCCTGCTTCTCACCTTTGCTTCCTTACATTGTCTATCAAACCATGGGTTATTATATTCCCTCCTGCTTTTTTCCTTTATTGTTGGAATAAATCTCTCTTCAGCCTCTTTGCATTTCAATATGACTTGGTTCATCATACCTTGCACTGTTTTTCCTATAAGCTCTTCCTCCCACTGCACTTCTCCCAGGTAGTCCCTTATCCTTCTGTAGNCCAACAGCTTTGTTTGCATCCAGTGTTGTCAACTGTTTCATTACCTCCTCTGCTGTCACCTCTATATCTGATAGTCTGTCATTTAGGGTAATCGCTTCTAACAATGGGAGCTGCTCAGGCTCGGTTGTGAACACTCCATGGAAATTTGCATTCAGTACCTCGCAGATTTCCTTGTCGCTTTCTGTATATGCCCCTTCTGTTTTCCTCAGTCTTGTCACTTGGTCATTTACCGACATCTTCCTTCTTATATGGCTATGTAGTAATTTAGGTTGCTTTTTCGCTTTGACTGCAATATCATTCTCATAATTTCTTTCCGACATTCGTCTTATGTTAATGTAATCATTCCTAGCTCTGTTACATCTAATCCTGTTGTCCTCTGTCCTTTGTCTTCTGTACTTCCTCCACTCCCTCCTGCTTCTCACCTTTGCTTCCTGACATTGTCTATTAAACCATGGGTTATTATATTCCCTCCTGCTTTTTTCCTTTATTGTTGGAATAAATCTCTCTTCAGCCTCTTTGCATTTCAATATGACTTGGTTCATCATACCTTGCACTGTTTTTCCTATAAGCTCTTCCTCCCACTGCACTTCTCCCAGGTAGTCCCTTATCCTTCTGTAGTCCCCTTTTCTGTAATCAATTCTCCTTCCCTTACCTCTTGACCGTTGGTCACAATTTTAAGCTCCATCATGTAGTCAAAGACTAGGACACAATGGTCACTGGCTCCTAGTGGTATTTCATGTTCCAACTGCTCGATGTCTTCTACATTCTGGGTGAAGATGAGATCTAATAGGCTGGGCGTATCCCCTCCTCTTTCCCTAGTATCTTCCTTCACATGCTGTGTTAGGAAATTCCTGTCAATAACGTCTACCAGCTTCGCTCCCCAGGTCTCCTCCCGCCATGGGGATTCCTCGTTTCCCAATCTATCTCTCCGTGGTTTAGGTCCCCCATGACCAGTAGCTTCGCCTTCATTCTATGCGCTATTGTTGCTGCCCTCTGCAGTTCATCTATACATGCCTTGTTGCTGTCCTCGTACTCCTGCCTGGGCCTTCTACTGTTTGGTGGGGGATTGTAGAGTATCAAGATTACAATCTTCTTCCCATCCACTGTCAGAGTTCCATGTATGGAGCTCGTGCTTTCATTGGTACCCGGATTTTCCAGCTCATCAAACTTCCATTTCCGCTTTATTAGGAGTGCCACTCCTCCTCCCTGTCTCTGTGTCCTTTCTTTTCTTATCACCTGGTACCCCTCCGGAAAGATTGCATCCGAGATCATGTCATTTATTTTAGTTTCCACTATTGCCACTATGTCTGGGTCTGCCTCACTAACTCTTTCTTTTATCTCTTCTGCTTTATTGGCTACCCCATCAGCATTGGTGTACCACACCTTGAGACTCTTCTTGGAAACTCGGGTGTCTGAGTTCCCCCTTTCACTGGGGGTCTGGGGGGGACTGGTGGGTGTCTGGGGGGCGAGTGGGGGCTGTGGGGGTGAATGGGGGGCGAGTGGGGGCTGTGGGGGTGAATGGGGGGGTGCTAGGGGGGTGCCTGGGAGTGCCTGGTAGGCGAATGGGGTCTGGGCATCTAGGGGGGTAGGAAGGGCATAATGGGTCTGAAAGTTAGGGGTCTGAATAGCATGTGGGGATTGAGAAATAGAGTGAGACTGAGAGTCAGATAGAGGTTGAGAAGTTGGGGGGAGAGGGATATTGAGGACAGAGGGCTGAGAGGAGAATGGAGCATGGGTGCTGGGAGTGGAAGAGAGGGCGTATTAGTTAGGGGGGAATCGGGGGTAGGTGGGGGTTTTGGGGTAGAAGAGGGGAAGAGGGAGATGGGGGAAGGTGTTAGGGGGTCACAAGGTGAGGGGGTTAAATGTGGGCTGAAGGTGCATAGGAGGGGTGAGGGTTGGGTGGGGTTTGGGGGTGAGTGTAAGAGGGGTGCAGTGGAAGAGAAGGGGCAGGGGTGTGGGAAGGGGTAGTAGGGGAGGGGGGGTGGGAAGGTGGGTTTGGGGAGGGCATGGCTTGACCCACTGGGGTCGTTGACAGGTGTGATGTTGGAGGGGCAGGGGAATCGTTGGGGAGGTGCAAATGTGGAATGGACAGGGGGGTTTTGGGGTGATGAAGCAGGGGGGTTTGGGGGGCTGAGGCAGGGGGGAGGTATAGGAGGGCTGAGTTGGGGATGATGCGACCTGGGGGGTGACCTGGGTTGTGACCTGGGGGGTGACCTGTGATGTGACCTGGGAGGTGAAACTACCTGAGAGGCTAGTTCGGTGTCGTGCTTGCCACCTATGCTTGTAGGCTATTTGCTCATCTTTCGTCATAAACCTCTCTATAAACACATTGTAATGGGTTTCACTTCCTCTGAGTAAATGCTTGTTCCTCATTATGTACTCCACAGCCTCCTCATTGGAGAATTGTACCAGAACAGGCCTATTTTGGTACAATTGTAAGGTCCAACCCGGCGGCTGATATCCACCTCGTATTCTGCCATCCCTGCTCCAATACATCTCAATATCTCATGCAATTCATTTTTCCGTCTCTATCCTGTCTTGTCTTGTTGATGCCCCAGATTCGAATAATCCATGTAGTATAATAGACCGCCTCCTCAGTAATTCTTTGTCATGCTGGTAGCCTGTCCCCTGGGGTTTCTCCATCCCAACCGCAGTCACTAACCCATCCCCCACTAATCCTCTGTCCTTAGCCATGCTGTTAATCCTTCCTAATTCGTTTGTGATCCGAGCACATTCCCTCTCCCAGTCCTCTCTTCCCTTCCTAATCTCTTCCTGAATATAGAGCATAAGTTCTTGTTTCTGCCTCTCTACCTCAACCTGTATTTGCTGAAATAACTCGCTTTTAATCCCTTGGATTAGATCCACCATCCAATCGCTCCTTCTCTCTACAAATTTCCCTATTAATTTGTCTATAAATCTGTCCTCCTCCTCATCCCTGCTGGTGATTGACCTTGAACCCCTTCCTGATCGTGTCATTGCAGTAACAACCCAGCCAAAAAAGGCGCTCCTCAATACCTTGCTCAATCTGCAGCACAAACAGGCGAGAAAGTACACCACGCGGCTGGTCCAGATGTGAGGTCTCTGCGTCCCGCGTCCCAGCTGGTGAGGTCACTAGTGGTGAGGTCACTTTAGCTCCACAATGTCGGCTCCACAATTTCACAATACCACAAATGCACTCAACACTTATTTTCAGTGGTGCTGTTTCTACTGTTTTTCTTCACTTCCTTGTGGTTTTGAGTGAGCTTACTAATTATTCAATCACTCATATACACTCATATACGCATATACACTGATTTTCCCCCCCAATTCACTAGCTACGCAAGAGCTTCCCAGACCCGTCTAATCACCGCGGCTGTCTGACCACCTAATCTAACCTGAGGCACATATAAATAGGATAACGACAGCAGCGTACTCTACACTGGCGAAAATTAGAACTTCATTCAGAAACCTAAATGAGGAGGATTTTAGGGCGCTTTACACTGCATACGTGAGACCCGTCTTAGAGTATGCCGCGCCATCATGGAGCCCCCACCTGAAGAAACACATAAGGAAACTGGAGAAGGTTCAGAGGTTTGCGTCGAGGCTTGTCCCAGAGTTAAGAGGGAAGTGTATATGAAGAGCGACTGAAGGAACTGAACCTTACGACACTAGAGAAAAGAAGGTAGAGTGGAGATATGATAGGGACATATAAAATGATCAGGGGAAATGGACAAAGTAGGAAATAGATGAAGTTCACACGTATA
>WNGS01159558.1:0-12056 GCA_020271785.1 Procambarus virginalis
TAATATTATTCAATAGTGTGTAGTGTGATATATTTATATAATGAAATGAGTGAATCATCGCTGTACTCAAAAATATGGTGTGCATATTGTTGATTCAATTATGTTCATCAGTGAACAAATACTTTGTCAGTTATTACACAATATACACAGGTTATATATAAGTATCTGCATGTTTTATTCACCAGAACGAACCACTAAGTTGGTATTACGAGTCAAAAAGTAACGAGGAGTGACCGCCGTGTACCAGCCAGCCACTCACGTCCTCCCTCAAGTCATCTGACTCACCCACAGTCTCCTCCCACAATACTGTTTTTGCTTTTATTCACTATATACAGACGTTATATATAAGTATCTACATTCGTGTTCACCATAACGAGCCACTAAGTTGGTATGCTGAGTGGCAGTGGCAGCCCGCCACTGGCTGCCACTCCCTCACCTCATCTGACTTGCCACCAATCTCCACCCACCATACTGTTTTTGCTTTTATATACAGACGTTATATATAAGTATTTACATGTTTGTTCACCATAACTGTACATCTAAGCTTGTATGGTGAGTAAAGGCACAAAGACGTAGGACCTCACACAGTCAGCTGATGGCTGCCGCCCTCAAGGCCAGACGCACTAATACTTTTCCTCCAACAGTACTGTTTGTGGTGTTATTACGCTATATACACACATTATATATAAATATCTACCTGTTTTATTCACCATATTTGTACAAGTAAACTGGTAATGTGCCCAAAGACCATCGTGGTTACCAGTAAACAACACCGTCGTCTGCACGGTGACATCGTGCAGACGACGCCACCGCCCTCACCAAAATGGCGGCTCCCAACCTTCTCCTCTTGCTGTTTATACCCTCTATACAAACGTTATATATAATTATGTACATTTGTGTTCACCATAGCGAACCACTAAGCTGGTATGATGAGTGCAGTCAATAAAAGGTGGCCACACACAGTCAAAAGACAACACCACCACCCTCCCTCCCACAGCATTACTCCTCTCTCCATGGCGCACAGAGCTAAATATCACCACAATCCTGCTATTATCAGAACCCTGGTCAGTTTTATCACAGTCAGGGGTCTTCTGTAATAATATCATCGCTAAATAATAGCATGAACAAGTATATTATGGCATTTTCAGGTGATGCTGTGGTCACAAGCTGAACAGCAGTGCTGTTAGCTCATGCTGCGTGCGTCAGGCTTGGTACCTCACTCAATACTGAGCCCCCTAACACCGGGAGTTTGGCCCACGATTTGTTTTAAAATGGCGTCTGTTTACAAGAGCCCTGATGAAGGTGTGGTGAACCCCGTGTATCCGCGGGCCGTTTAAATCATGCGTAGTACTCCAACGCGTCATATGACGTGATGAGCACGTTAAGGGTTAATAACAATTGTTTTAAAATATTTTTATTAATAATAATTTAGAATTTTCTTCATAAAACTGAATCATTTTAAAAGAAAGTTAAGATTTAATATACCACTCTGGATGATCAAGTTCGGTGGCATGGTCGCCATGTGAGGGACTGCCGATGCCAAAACAAACCCAATACCGACCGTCGGTAATATCGACCACCAGACCGGTATACGAGGCTCCAGATACCGATCTCCCAAACCGGTCGTTATTACCGGCAGATCGGTAATAACCTTGTAGAACCAAAATACATAATCAGACTTCGTTCTTCTTCTATAGACCTCAGGTGAGTGCAGCATATTAGAAAGTTTAGCTTGAAACTTCATGTGTTGTCTAGATCTACTCAATGCCTTCATGCCAAAAACTGTGCTAATAGACAAAATTCTCTCACTTATGGTAGGTAATTTTAACTCTGCTCTCATATTAACTATTCTCGTGGACTTTGGAGCCCCAAGGATGAGACGCATAGCTTCATTTTGCAAGGTTTCAAGAGATTTCAGCTCTTTGTCAGTATACAGTGTGATATGTAGAGCATTGTAGTCAATCACAGAGCGTATAAATGTTACATAAAACATTCTAGCAAGTCTCACCTTAATTCCATGATTGACACCAACAAGAACCCACAAGGGCTTTAGCCCTCAAACCGCGCATATCATATATAAATGATATCAGTGACAAAACCGAAATCGTGCACATCATTTATATATGATTTCGTGTCTAGCACTATAATTTAAACGCCCCGCCTGGGATAGGGGCAGCTATAGTACAGCCACGACTGATAGTTGCCAGATGCCACCTAGAAAAAAATCCAGCCCAACATTCTTGGGAGTGAGAGCGTCAGTATTGCGCCAGCCACCAAGGCTGGCGCATGCAGCACGAGCTCACAGCACCGCTGTTCAGCTTGTGACCACAGCATCGCCTACAAATGCCAAAATATAAGTGATACTGCTATTATTTAGCAGTGATAGTATTACTGAAGCCCCCTGAATTTGATAAAACTGACCAGGATTCTGATAACAGCTTGATTTGTGGAGATATTTAGCGCTGTGCTCGATGGAGGGAGGAGTACGGCTGTGGAGGGAGGATTGTGGCGTTGTCTTCTGACTGTGTGTGGCCACCATTTATTGACTGCACTCACCATACCAGCTTAGTGGTTCGCTATGGTGAACACAAATGTAGATACTTACATATAACGTGTGTATAGTGTGAGATAACAGCGAGAGGAGTAGGTTGGGAGCCGCCATTTTGGTGAGAGGAGCGTCGTCTGCAGGAATTATCGTGTTGTTTACTGGTGACCACAATGGTCTTTGGGCACCATACCAGCTTATTTGTACAGATATGGTGAATAAAACAGGTAGATACTTATATATAATGTGTGTATATAGCATAATAACACCACAACCAATATTGTTGGAGGAGAAATATTAGTGCGTCTGGCCTTGAGGGTGGCCGCCGATCAGCTGACTGTGGAGTAGCTACGTCTTTGTACCTTAACTCACCACACAAGCTTAGATGTACAGTTATAGTGAACAAAACATGTAAATACGTATATATAAAACGTCTGTGTATAGTGAATAAATGCAAAAACAGTATTGTGGGAGGTAAATGAGGGTGAGTGAGGTGGTGTTGAGGGAGGGCGTGGCAGTGAGTGGCTCGCTGGTGTGTGGCGGCCACTCCTCGTTGCTTTTTGACTCACAAGACCAACTTAGTAGTTCGTTATGGTGAACAAAACATGCAGATACTTATATATAACCTGTGTATATAGTGTAACAACAGCAAAACTATTTGTTTATTGTTTTATGAACATAATAATTGAATCACTTATATGCACACCATAATTTTGAGTACATCGATGGTTCCCACATTTTATAATATAAATATACCACAATTCACTGTATGGAATAATATTTCTGCAAAAAAACTAAGAAAAAATCAATCAGAGACATTGAAATAATTAGGAAATAATATATTTGTGGCAACTGCCGTCTGACAGCTCGGGCGGAATAGACCTCGTCTGGCGAAGGCTCTGCCAACGCCCCTTTTTTGCCACACTTCCCTACCCTACTGCGGCTAAAATATGCTACCTACGATTTTTTTGTTATTTTTTCCGTGATCAGGGAACAAAAATAAACACTTCTATAAGACGAAAGAATTTTTTGGATTTTTTTTTTTTTGTTGCGCCTGTGGGTGTGAATTCCATTTGGGCCCCTAGCGGTTTGAGGGTTAATCTCTCCCAGTCTCCTCTTGAGAGAAGAAAGGTACCCAGGGTTGTTAATGGGGACACCAAGGTATCTTTAAGACTCGCAGTTCTCAAGTGCTCGCCCATCTATATGATAATTGGGTGGTGGAATACCACATGGAATGAGGGCACGAGGTTTCTGTAAAGAGATAAGGAGGCCACATTCCTCAGCTCTAGTAGCAAAAGCATCGAGCAGAACTTGCATTCTAGGCTCGGAGGCAGCCTGTAAACATATATCATCAGCATAACAAATGACAGTGTCTTCATTATTAGTTGAAAGATCTTTAATAAGTTTATGCATCAGAATGTTGAACAACAAGGGGCTGAGGACCCCTCCTTGTGGAGTTCCCAGTTCAAAGTGTTTGCTCTCTGTGCTTTTAACACCATTAAACAAAACATATGCTGTTTGATTAGACAAATAGCCCTTTATCCATTTCAGTAATTTTTCTTGTATTCCCAGCTCAGCAAGCTGTTCCAGTATGATTTCTCTGTTTGCTGTATCAAAAGCTGCTGCTAGGTCGATGAAGACTGTTTGAGGGGAGGCTTCAATATGTGCGAAGTACTCAGCAAAAAGTGAAGGATGGTTGCAAAGGTTTAAGAATAGGCATAATATTAAGAACAGGAAAGATTGTGGAGAATCGTTAAGTGCAGATATGGATTCAGTCGAGCCATTTAAGCGTAAATTAAATGATTACATAATAACAAATGATCTAAGGCGTTTTCAGGTATACAATGCAGATGAAACAGGCTTTAATTGGAAATGCTTGCAGAACAACACTTTGGCATCCAGGCTAGATGAGAGTGTTCTTGGCCCTAAGGTAAACAAAGAAAGTTTCTGCCATGCGGTGTGCGAATGCAGATGGAAGTCACAGAACAAAGTCCGCTATTGTGGGGAAGTAAAAAAAACCACACGCTTTGAAAAATTTAATGAACACACTACCTGTGGTCTACTACAACTCTAAAACAGCTTGGTTTACTGTTGATATTTTGTAGACTGGTTCAAAAATAATTTTTGCAAAGAAGTAAAAGATTTTGAGATAAACAAGTGTGGAGTGAGATGGAATGATGTCAAGGCATTACTCTTGGTTGACAATGCCCCAGCTCATGTAGGGCTTGACACATTAGCATCACATGATGGACACATCAAATGTATGGCCTTACCTCTAAATACCACCTCCTGATCCAGCCAAAGAATATGGGTGTTATATATGCAATGAAAAGGCTCTACAGATGAGCAATGAATAAAGAAATCATGGTGGTGTTTGAGTCAGATGAAGACAAAAGACAAGGAACCGATTCGTGAGGTCAAGCAACACTGGAACATTACAAAAAATACTCAATTAAGGAAGCAATTTACAACTGGGCTAAAGTTTGGGATGAAGTTAAAGAGTCAACATTATGAAATTGTTGGAAAAAAACTCCGGTTGCTTGATCATGCTGATGAAGTGACTGAGGAAGAAATGGATTTTGAAGGATTTTCAAATGAAATTTATCAAGACCTGCGTGCCACTGGTGAGGAGGAGTTGACGCTGAACAATGTGAAGGAGTGGTTAGATATTGATGCAGTCGATCCACCAATTGGTCATTTAACAGATGATGAGATTATACAAGATGTTACTGGCACTGTTGACGACGACAGAGAAGAAGATGAGGATGAGCCTGATAGGAGGTTACATTCTGCTACGTGTGTTGACGTATTGTTCCAAGTTGAAAAACTCCTTGATACTGTTTCACAAACTGACAATCCAGAGCTACCAGGCTTTTATCAACACCTAAGGATGATGAAAGATATTTGTCTCAAGGACATGAAAAAAGGAAACAAACAAACAAAAAGTAGTTAATATTTTTCATAAACTAGTAGCAGAAAATCAACCAGCACAGCCGTACCCAGCACAAGCACAGCCGTACCCAGCACCAGCACAGCTGTACCCAGCACCAGCACAGCTGTACCGAGCACCAGCACAGCTGTACCCAGCACCAACACAGCTGTACCCAGCACCAACAGTCGTTCCCAGCACCAGCACAGATGTACCCAGCACCAACACAGCTCTACCCAGCACCAGCACAGCTGTACCCAGCACCTTGAGGATACCTTGAGGTGCTTCCGGGGCTTAGCGTCCCCATGGCCCAGTCATCGACCAGGCCTCCTGGTTGCTGGACTGATCAACCAGGCTGTTGGATGCGGCTGCTCGCAGCCTGACGTATGAGTCACAGCCTGGTTGATCAGGTATCCTTTGGAGGTGCTTATCCAGTTCTCTCTTGAACACTGTGAGGGGTTTGCCAGCTATGCCCCTTATGTGTAGCGGGAGCGTGTTGAACAGTCTCGGGCCCCTGATGTTGATAGAGTTCTCTCTCAGAGTACCAGTTGCACCTCTGCTTTTCAACGGGGGTATTCTGCACATCCTGCCATGTCTTCTCGTCTCATGTGATGTTATTTCTGTGTGCAGGTTTGGGACCAGCCCCTCTAATATTTTCCACGTGTAAATTATTATGTATCTCTCCCGCCTGCGCTCAAGGGAATACAGATTTAGGCTCTTTAGTCGGTCCCAATAGTTTAGATGTTTTACTGAGTGGATTCTAGCAGTAAAGGACCTCTGCACGCTCTCCAGGTCAGCAATTTCTCCAGCTGTGAAAGGGGCTGTCATTGTGCAGCAGTACTCCACTCTAGAGAGCACAAGCGTTTTGAAAAGTATCATCATCGGAATAGCATCTCTAGTGAAAAGTTCTTGTTATCCAACCTGTCATTTTTCTTGCATGCACAGCACAGCCGTACCCAGCACCAGCACAGCTGTACCCAGCACCAGCACAGCTGTACCCAGCACCAGCACAGCTGTACCCAGCACCAGCACAGCCGTACCCAGCACCAGCACAGCCGCACCCAGCACCAGCACAGCCGTACCCAGCACCAGCACAGCCGTACCCAGCACCAGCACAGCTGTACCCAGCACCAGCACAGCCGTACCCAGCACCAGCACAGCCGTACCCAGCACCAGCACAGCCGCACCCAGCACCAGCACAGCCGTACCCAGCACCAGCACAGCCGTACCCAGCACCAGCACAGCTGTACCCAGCACCAGCACAGCCGTACCCAGCACCAGCACAGCCGTACCCAGCACCAGCACAGCCGTACCCAGCACCAGCACAGCCGTACCCAGCACCAGCACAGCCGTACCCAGCACCAGCACAGCCGTACCCAGCACCAGCACAGCCGTACCAGCACCAGCACAGCCGTACCCAGCACCAGCACAGCTGTACCCAGCACCAGCACAGCCGTACCCAGCACCAGCACAGCCGTACCCAGCACCAGCACAGCCGTACCCAGCACCAGCACAGCCGTACCCAGCACCAGCACAGTCGTACCCAGCACCAGCACAGCCGTACCCAAAAGAATGGGTACCCAAAATGAATGGGATGAGAAAAAGTTGCCCTAGTGTTTACAGTGCAGAGAACAACATTCAAGATGGCCGCCGGTGGCAAGAGGAAATACACAACAGAGCTTGATTTTGATGGTTCAGTGAAGAAAGCATTGAGATAACCAGTCTATACAACAAGTTGGCAAAATTAGATACTATAGTGACCTCTCATATAGAATTAATTAGTAAATTGAAAGAAAGTAATGACCATTTAAATAGCAAAGTTGTATGTCTTGAGGGTGTAGTGAAAGACCTGTGCAAGGATAAGATTAAATTGGAAACAAATTGCAAAGCCATGGAAGAAGAAAATAGTCTCTTAAAAATAGCTTTGGAAGAAGTTAAAGTAAATTTAAACACAAATGACTACAATAGGTTAGGCAAGGAAATTCAACAGGAGAAACAGCTTTTGTCAGCACAGATGGAGGAAGTTGCACAGGGAATAGAACAGTGCAAGAAAGATATGCAACTCACTTATGCGCAAGTGGCCAAGGACAAGGAAAAAATAGAAGAAGCAGTAAAAGAAGTCAAACACTGCAGCAACCAAGATAAAACAAACATTAGGCTAGAAGTGAGAAAAGAATTGGCATCTAACCCAAAGTTGGTGCAAAACACAGTTGATCGGAGTAAGTCCCTGATCATTTTTGGATGCAAAGAAAAGGAGATAACATCTAGGTCAGAAAGAGCTGTAGAAGAAGCAAAAGTAGTAGATAAAATTGTTGGCCTCGTGGAAGGTCTTACAACCAAAGAGAATGTGTGCGACTACAGGAGAATAGGCAGATATGTAAAAGGGAAAGATCGACCTTTGAGGATCACCCTAAACGGTGCCAAACAGATGGAAGAAGTACTAAGGAATGCCAGAAAATTACAAAGCGTTGAGGATGGGAAAGGGTGGTCGTTAAGACGAGATCTTTCAAAAGAAGATAGAGAGAAGCTGAAACTGAACCTCGCCGAGGCAAAACGTTTAAATGAGAGCAGGAATGAAGAAGAAATCAATTCTTTTTTCTACAAAGTGATAGGGGTAGGCAGACCAGTAAAGTGGTACATAAAAGCAAACCAACAAAATCATTAGAGAAAGGGGGAGTGAAAAATAAGAAGATGGGGAACAAGTTCCTGAAGATTGCATACACCAACATAGATGGAGTAAGGTCAAAGATACTGGAGTTAAGTGATATAATACAGCTGCAGACACCAGACATTGTTGCACTCACGGAGACAAAACTTGAAGATGTTATTTTAAATGAGGTCATATTCCCAAGGGGCTACTCAATTTGGAGACGGGACAGAAAAATTAGGAAAGGCGGTGGCGTTGCTGTGCTGGTGAAAGAACACCTAAAGGTGAACGAAATAATGACTACCAATCCACAAGAAGTTGACATAATAGCACTAGAGATCTGCCATGAGGATGATAAACTAGTGATCATAAATGCATATAGTCCACCGCTAAGCAGCACATGGTCAAAGGAGGAGCTAGATAGTAAACGAGAAGGTCTTATAACGATAATGAGAGAGATCATAGCGAGAGCGGATAACGATAGTTCACGACTGTTGATAGTCGGCGACTTCAACTTGAAATCCATAGACTGGGAAGCATATGAAGCTAAAACAGAAGATTTCTGGACCTGTAAATTTGTAGACCTCATCCTGGAAACATTCTTGTATCAACATGTTAAACAAGCTACGAGGATGAGGGAAGGTGACGTTCCCTCCATGCTAGATTTGATATTTACCAGGAAGGAGGAAGAAATATTTGACATTCAGTACCTTCCTCCCTTGGGTAAAAGTGACCATGTCTTTTTGGGGATAAAGTATGCAATGCGTTATAATCTGGAAGAAAATATGATGGTCGATGCAATTGAAAAACCTGACTTTAGGAGAGGACATTATGGCAACCTTAGAAAATTTTTTAGGGAGTATAATTGGACAGACTTGTTGCTAGGCAAGGAAGTGAATGAGATGTATGTCAAGTTTTGTGAAATATATGATAAAGGCACAAAAAAATTTATACCAAAACAGAGAAGCAGAACTAGGAAACAGGATTGGTTCGACAGAAAGTGCGAGAGGGCCAGAGACCAAAAGACACAAAAATGGAATCAATACAGGAAGAGGCCAAACCCCCAATCATACCAGCGATACAAAGATGCGAGAAACAACTACACGGCAGTGAGGAGAGAGGCAGAAAGAAATTTTGAAAAAGGGATTGCAGACAAATGTAAAACAGAACCAGGTCTATTCTATAAATTCATAAACAACAAATTGCAGGTAAAGGATAATATTCAGAGGTTGAAAATGGGAAATAGATTCACGGAAAATGAAAAGGAAATGTGTGAAACATTAAACGAAAAGTTCCAAAGTGTGTTTGTACAAAATGAAATCTTCAGGGAACCAGATACAATAAGAATTCCAGAGAACAACATAGAGCACATAGAGGTGTCTAGAGACGAAGTGGAAAAAATGCTCAAAGAGCTAAATAAGAACAAAGCAGTTGGTCCAGATGGAGTTTCACCATGGGTTCTGAGAGAATGTGCACCTGAGCTCAGCATCCCTCTTCAACTGATCTTTCAGGCATCCCTGTTTACAGGAGTTGTAGCTGATGTGTGGAAAAAGGCTAACATAGTTCCAATTTACAAGAGTGGAAGCAGGGAAGACCCCCTTAATTATAGACCGGTATCATTGACAAGTGTAATAGTCAAAATATTGGAAAAAATAATTAAAACTAAATGGGTAGCACACCTGGAGAGAAATGATATAATATCAGACAGACAGTATGGTTTTCGATCTGGTAGATCCTGTGTATCGAATTTACTCAGTTTTTATGATCGAGCAACAGAGATATTACAGGAAAGAGATGGTTGGGCTGACTGCATCTATCTGGACCTAAAAAAGGCTTTCGACAGAGTTCCACATAAGAGGTTGTTCTGGAAACTGGAAAATATTGGAGGAGTGACAGGTACGCTTCTAACATGGATGAAAAACTTTCTGACTGATAGAAAAATGAGGGCTGTGATCAGAGGCAATGTATCGGACTGGAGAAATGTCACAAGTGGAGTACCACAGGGTTCAGTTCTTGCACCAGTGATGTTTATTGTCTACATAAATGATCTACCAGTTGGTATACAGAATTATATGAACATGTTTGCTGATGATGCTAAGATAATAGGAAGGATAAGAAATTTAGATGATTGTCATGCCCTTCAAGAAGACCTGGACAAAATAAGTATTTGGAGCAACACTTGGCAAATGGAATTTAATGTGAATAAATGCCATGTTATGGAATGTGGAATTGGAGAACATAGACCCCACACAACCTATAAATTATGTGAGAAATCTTTAAAGAATTCTGATAAAGAAAGGGATCTAGGGGTGGTTTTAGATAGAAAACTGTCACCTGAGGACCACATCAAGAACATTGTGCGAGGAGCCTATGCTACACTTTCTAACCTCAGAATTGCTTTTAAATACATGGATGGAGAAATACTAAAGAAATTGTTCACGACTTTTATTAGACCAAAGCTGGAATATGCAGCGGTTGTATGGTGCCCTTATCTTAAGAAGCACATCAACAAACTGGAAAAGGTGCAACGACATGCCACTAAGTGGCTCCCAGAAATGAAGGACAAGAGCTATGAGGAGAGGTTAGAGGCATTAAATATGCAAAAACTAGAAGATAGAAGAAAAAGAGGCGATATGATCACTACGTACAAAATAGTAACAGGAATTGATAAAATCGACAGGGAAGATTTCCTGAGACCTGGAACTTCAAGAACAAGAGGTCATAGATTTAAACTAGCTAAACACAGATGCCGAAGAAACGTAAGAAAATTCACCTTCGCAAATAGAGTGGTAGACGGTTGGAACAAGTTAAGTGAGAAGGTGGTGGAGGCCAAAACCGTCAGTAGTTTCAAAGCGTTATATGACAAAGAGTGCTGGGAAGACGGGACACCACGAGCGTAGCTCTCATCCTGTAACTACACTTAGGTAATTACACTTAGGTAATTACCCAGCACCAGCACAGCCGTACCCAGCACCAGCACAGCCGTACCCAGCACCAGCACAGTCGTACCCAGCACCAGCACAGCCGTTCGAAGCACCAGCACAGCCGTACCCAGCACCAGCACAGCTGTACCCAGCACCAGTATAACAGCAGCCTGCACCAGCTCAGAAGCAGCTGAAGCCAACACAGCAGTAGTGAGCACCAGCAAAGCTGATGCAAACATCTAAAAACATTGTGTGTGGAGTGAACAGTTTGAACAAGTGTTAAATTTAAGTGTGTACATAGTGTTAAAATTAAAGTTGCAGTAATTTTAGTATACAATAGTTTTCATAAACTGTATTGTAGTACTCAACATACAGCAGAACTACTTAATCAACAGTGCTAACGACATAATACACTACAGTACATATTTACTGTACAGCATTCACAACTCCACAAGACTTCAAGATGGACATAACTCCAACAATAAGGTAAATAACAACTGAAACACAGTCTTTTTTAGTAGAGTAGTAATATATAGGTACAGTATATATGATAATGCATTTTTATTGTGTACAAGAAAAAAAAGACACTGACGCAAACGCCTCCTGAAGGTCACCTCTTGCAATGAATCCAACGCTCCAACGCACTGGGGTTGGTCCAATATAGTACGTTGAATCGAGGGCGTACTGTACCGAGGCCTTCACACCCGGGAATGTTGCCCATGATTTTTGTTTAAATGGTGACTGTTTAGGAGAGCCCCGAGGAAGCTGATGTGAACCCACGTGTAGCCGCGGGAGTTATGAATGATACGCTATATTGACCAGACCACACACTAGAAGGTGAAGGGATGACGACGTTTCGGTCCGTCGTGGACCATTCACAATCGACTTGAGAATGGTCCAGGACGGACCGAAACGTCATCGTCCCTTTACCTTCTAGTGTGTGGTCTGGTCAACATACTTTAGCCACGTTACTGTGACTCATCGCCTGCATATGATACGCTATACCTATGA
>WNGS01159559.1:20081-31040 GCA_020271785.1 Procambarus virginalis
AAAACAGGCCCAGCACAGCAAGACCGGCAAGGAAGGAGGGCCCCAGAGGGAGCACGGAAGGGCCAACATAATGCCACAACCAACCCCGACACGCAGCTGCAGTACCAAAACCGCAGCAAAACGTTCCCACACTCCCCGAGGAAGCGACAGAGAAGATAGATAAAATCGTACATGAGTGGCACACAAGGGGACACGGCGGAAACTGAGCACCCAACGAGCCACAGGGACGGTAGGAGAAACGTGTGCAGTGTAACAGGCAACCGAAGGAACACATTAGGCAGCCCAACATGGGCTGATCCCATACACAGCCCCAAGAGCAGAGACAGAGCGCCCATGAAGCACAGAATCCGCTCAACAGGCAAACGACAGGGGAGAGGCGGAACTAAAGAGCCAGAACCCAATCCTGCAAGCACACAACACCCTCGACACAGGAAACGTACCACCAACAGGCACCCCCACCGTTGCACACGTGGAACAAGGTGGAGGCGGGGCCCCGAACTCAAGCAAGGTTAGACAAGCATAGGAGAGGGGCAGGAGTACAGGCAGGGGCCGCCTCGAAAGGGCCAAGAGGCCACCCGCAGACACCCGTGAACCGAGAAGGAATCAGGTGGAGAGAACAAGAGCAGCCCAATATGGGCTAATAGCCCTGCAGCAGGCACCTCGGGTGATACGGACCACGGTCACAAGTACGTACGTACACCCATGCCTACGTCCAAAACAGCGTCAGGACGAAGGAAACGCCAAACCGCACCAACTCACCTGCAGAACATAGGCGCTGAAAGGCCATGACGCAAGCTTTCGAGTCCGTAGCCGCCGGAGGCGGCCAGGGCGCCCTTGCTGGAGAGGAGGGGAGCGGCGAAGGAGGCTCCCCACCCTAGAACGCAGGGAAAAACCTTGTGACTTCCCCACAGCGGGGAAGGGGGCACGTATGGGGATATGATCACCACATTTAAAATTCTGAAGGGAATTGATAGGGTAGATAAAGACAGGCTATGTAACACAAGGGGCACACGCACAAGGGATACAGGTGGAAACTGAGTGCCCAAAGGAGCCACAAAGATAGTAGAAAGAACTGTTTTAGTGCAGAGTGGTTGACAAATGGAATGCATTAGGAAGTGATGTGGTGGAGGCTGACTCCATACTCAGATTCAAGTGTAGATATGATAGAGCCCAATAGGCTCAGTAATCTGTACACCTGTTGATTGACGGTTGAGAGGCGGGACCAAAGAGCCAGAGCTCAACCCCCGCAAACACAACTAGGTGAGTACAGCAGCACCCCAGACAACCCCCAAGCAACGGGGCACGGATTGGATGAAGAAAAGAGCGAGAGGCGAAGCCCCCCGAGAGAAATGGATGCACAACACGTGTGCACACCGCCCGAACCAAAACAAACTCACGGCGCATGCGCAGGACGCGAAAGAAAAGTAGCCCAACAGGGCGAGAAGTAGCCCAACAGGGCGACAGGAGCCCAACCACTACAAGCGCCCAACAAGCGAGAAGTAACGCCACCGGTGACAAGCAGCCCAAAACGGCTACAAGTAGCCCAAACGGCTACAAGTAGCCCAAAACTGCTACAAGTAGCCCAAAACTGCTACAAGTAGCCCAAAACTGCTACAAGTAGCCCAAAACTGCTACAAGTAGCCCAAAACTGCTACAAGAGCCCAAAACGGCTACAAGTTCCGGGACACGCAGGAGGTAGCCGCAAAGGCCAACTGCACCGCAGACGAAGAGATGCGGTTAGCCGAAAACCCCGAAGAACGGAACCGAACCCGGGGAGGAGCAGAACCCAAGCCCAAATCGTACGCAGAGGGGGAAAGAAAAACCCCACTCCTCGCAACAGTAAGCCCCGCTCAGAAGGACGGAATCCAGGCGGGCGCAATGGAGCACAAAGCCCCCCAAGGCCGCTCCTCCCCAACCCCAGGAGCCTCTACACCAGGCCCCGGGGCCGAGTCGACCTCCAAAGCCCCGGCCCCACAAGAAAAAGCCGGGGCAGCCGAGAGAGCTGGAAGAGAAGGGGCCCACTGGTCAGACCCCGGAGCATCGGCCGGAGGAACAGACTCGAATGCCTCCGCAGCTACCCCGGACGGGGCAACCCCCGAAACTGCCCAAGTCTCAGAACCTCGAACCCCGCCCCGACCCCGAAGCCTACAGATGCGTAGGCCGGGGGCAGGAGGGGAAAATCAAGGGGCGTGGAAGAACCAAGGCCGAAGCGACCAAAACCCCCAAGTGTGTCCCTACACAAGCGGGGCAGCATCGGGGCGTCCGGGGAAGCGACAAACCTGAGCGCGTTGCAACAACCTACCCTGCAACGCGCGAGCTGCCTGCACCCACGGGAATTCATCAGCAGACTGGGTGAATGGAGTCACGAACAAGCAACAAAGCTCGCAGGACTCAGGGTCGAATGTGTCACCGACCCAACAGGCAGCATGACGGAGGCAAAAACAAGGAGAGTCACCCTGAGACAAAGGGACAGAGCAACCCTCAACTCGCACAAAGCGAGAGGGGACGCAAGGGTCTCCACAATCGGACCCGAGAGCCCCCGGGGGTTTTCCCAGGGCCCCTAGACTGGGTCTGCTAAGGGTTATCCCAGGCAGGGCACTGCTAACCGGCGCCCCAAACTACCAAGCAAACTGCTAAAGCTGAACCCACGGGACGTGTCCATGAGGGCGAAGCAGGGGTGCCACCACACAAACGAACCTAATATAAGGGGGGGGGAACAAGGCAGACCCCCTACCAGGCAAAAAAATAAAAAAAACCACACAAGTGGACAACGTACCCAGAGGGAACAGAGCCGGCCGCTGTCATAGGTGAAAACTAGCTACGCAGTTCCCTGCGCCCCACCAGTGTTACAACTACCCTTACCCAAAGGTAAACAAGGGAGGAAAAACTCCCAAACACTCGGGGTGGCCAAACGCCAAGCAGCGAAAAGCCAACAGAGGTAGACCCAAGGTGACTTGTGGAAGGCAACCCCAGCCCCAAGGGCGGTACTTACAGGGCACTCAGGGAAGGTGACCCTAAGCACATGCAGCCCGAGTACCTGAGAATACTACTCCCAGCTCACACGATCACCGTAAGAGCAGCACTGCAAACAAGTCACAGCACAGAAACAAGACCGGAGCTGGAGCCACACGACCGTGTATTATCCCATCAGCCTCAGAACTGGGGCGGGGATCGCCGGCGCGGGGGTCTGGGGCTCCCCTTACCCCTCCCGGGGAGGGGAGAGCTGTGCAGACATGCGGCGCGGCTCGTGTGGCGTCATGCTTGTTAGTTCGTTTTCCTGGGGGAGTTCTGTCCACTCGTTTGTCGATTTTTGTTGTTAACCAGAATAGGGGTTTGTTTTGTGGCGCTTACCTTTCTGGGTGCCTGTCCCGGTCGATGGCAGATATAGAATGCTCCAAATCACATGTGCATTTCTATGGGCCATTGCTCCCCGTGCCTCTCTAAGGGGGCCAGGTTCTGGCTCGTGGTCCCCGGTAGGCCTAGAACTCCACCCACATCGACTGATGCAAAATAGTTAGAGTATCCATATCAGCCATGGATAGCTCCGGGGAGCCGTAGGGGCTCCCCCCAGAAATTTAGTTTGATGTGGGTTTTTGGGATAGTCAGGAACGAATTAATTCATTTCCATTATTTTCTTATGGGGAAATTAGCTTCGGAATACGGGTTTTCGGAATACGAGCTGTCTCCAGGAACGGATTAAACTCTTAAATCGAGGTATCCCTGTACAGGAATAGATGATTTCAGTAACAAAACTGAAACCGCGCAATAAATTAACACTATCACTCACTTTGGACACCAATCACGTCCATTTTTTCTCATGAGTCTTAGCCATGGACAGGACTCGCCTCCACTACAAAAATATTTGTATAAAATACATTTTCTGTGGGGAGCCCTTACGGCTCCCTGGAGATTATCGGGCTAATGTATATTATATTGGACCGGGACATTAGCTAAGGAGTTCAGACCTAACCAGGGATCAGCGCCAGAACCTGGCCCCTTCAGAGAGGTTTCAGGGAGCAATGGCCCTGGAAAACCCCTTGTGGTTGGGGTTTTCCTTATCTGCCATCGACCGGGGTTAGGCACCCAGAAAGGTAGGCATAACAAAACAAACCCCACATGGTAAAAAACTAAAACAAAAAAACGAACAGAGAGGTAGAAACTCCCTACAATCCCATGGAAACAAGCAAACATCACACTTTACTGCCGCGCCGATCGTCCGCTCAGCCCTCCTCGTCCCAAGAGGGGGGGAGGGGAATGCCCAGGACCTACGGCGTCGGCTGCCTAGCTTCAGTTCGGAAGCTAAGCTTCAACCAATGCGAAAAAAAAGCCGACCGGTGGAAGGGAGGGTTGCCAGGGAGCCTCCGGGCTCACCAAGAAGGCTTTTGGTTGCAATTTCTACCAGAATACAGGTTTGTTTTGGGACGCTTACCTTTCTGGGTGCCTGACGCGATCGATGGCAGAAATAGAATGCTTCCAAACATTAGGGTTTCTATAGGCCATTGCTCCCCATGCCTTTCTGAGGGGGCCAGGTTCTGGCTCATGGTCCCCGGTAGTTCCACAGAACTCCATACACATGACTGATGCCAAAGTCTGACATTAGCATATCAGCCTTGGTAAGCTCCGAGGAGCCTCCGGATCTCACCCAGAAAATGGCATTTCATTACATTCAATGCTGGTTTTTTCCTTATTGGGTGCGTTACAAGGTGCCGGAGTCTTCCTGGCTGGCAGACTGCCTTTTCTTTCGTTGGGGGCTTAACATTCGTCCTGTCGAACTGCGCACTTGAATGACGAGAGTTGCCTGCAGTCGTTCAGGTTTCCTGGTGGGCGAGTTGGAGCACCTCAATGCATGCTTGTTCGCCCTTGTCCTTCCTTATGATGTCGGCCAGGTGCAGCTTCACTTGCACATACCCTCCCTTTCGGCATCCCTGGTGGTCGAGGATTTGTGCGCCAGTGGGCACTTGGCTTCAGTCTTGCGCTTCTTTTCCCTGCTGGAGCTGTCTTTGGACTGTCTCGTGCTGGGTGTGGAGGAGCTGGGTTCTGTACCAGGGTCCGGTGTGCTTGCTTCGGCAGCTCAGGCTCGCTGCTTTGGTGAAGTTGTATGCGCCGTTTCTGAGGGAGGCGGTGTCTGTTCTTCGCTTCTCGCCTCTCATGCTGACAGGCACTGCTCGTCCAAATTTTGGAATCGTCTTGGGCCCTGGCTCTTAGATTTTCATCACCATTTTGTCCGTTGCTGTTTGTAGAGTCTATGGTGGTGCTTTTTCCGCAGGGAGCTTCGTCCTGTGACTGCCTTTGTCGGACTTGTAGGAAGGGTTGTGCCAGGTCTCGGGGTTCCTTCGGTTGTCGAAATCCAGAAGTGTCAGATTTGGAGTCGGCACCTCCTCTGGAGCCGTTGGCGTTCTGGTCGGCTCAGTGATCGCTCTTAGCATCGGATGGGCTCTCGTAGGGGTCGTCGGCCCTTTCGTGGGTTGGCCCGTTGCCAGGGCGATAGAGGAGGAGGCTCGTGCTGTTTGCTCTCGCCTGGTCCCACAATTCGTGGGCATTTTGGGTTGTTTCCTCCAACCTGTGGTGGCGTTGGGTCGCTCCTCCTCCTTCGGGGGGATCAGGGCTGGCAGGGCAGGCCTCTTCTCCTGTGCTCTGTAATTACCTAAGTAATTACCTAAGTGTAGTTACAGGATGAGAGCTACGCTCGCGGTGTCCCGTCTTCCCAGCACTCTGTCATATAACGCTTTGAAACTACTGACGGTCTTGGCCTCCACCACCTTCTCCCCTAACTTGTTCCAACCGTCTACCACTCTGTTCACGAAAGTGAATCTGTCTGTCTGTCTGTGACAGAAAAGTCTGTTAGGTCATCCGGAAGTGGGTTCGCTTGGGTGTGGTCGAAACAACAATGTCCCTCAGGTGAGTTTTCCTGCCTGTTTTCAGTTCCGAAACGGGACTGTGCAGATCTGCGATTCATACTGGACTTGTCTAGTCTGAATCCCTGGGACTTCTGCCCCTCCTTTCAGATGACCACTCTGTCTCAGGTCCAGCTGCTTTTGGCGCCGGATGCTTGGACGGTGTCTCAGGACCTCCGGGACGCGTTTTCGTTTTATAATTTTACTGTACGCATCCCAATTCATCCGGGGATCAGTGACTGGCTCGGTTTTGTCATGGGGTGACAAGCTTACCGCTTTCATTGCCTTCCAATCGGCTTGAATCTGGTACCTCGAGTGTTCACACGCCTTACCGAATCATGGTGACCTGTTTGCTTCTGTTAGGGGGTTCAGGTTCTGGCTTACCTCAATGACTGGCTGGTGTGGGCTCCCAGCCAGTTTGCGTGTCTTCTCACCAGGGATATGGTTCTTTCCCAGCTCGCCGGGTTCGGATTTACGGTGAACTGGAGGTAGTCTCTTTTGGTTCCCCCTCTCAGGTTCGGACTTGGCTGGATCTGGTGTGGGACTCTCGGACTGCTTCCTTGTCTCTCCCTCCTGCAACGCTGTTGCAGCTGTGGTCCCGCCTCCGGCTGTTTTTGGAGGGCACCCAGGTCACACGTATATTGTTTGAGCGGCTGTGCAGGAGCTTGAAGTACGCCGTGCTGATCTACCCATT
The DNA here is from genome assembly GCA_020271785.1 of Procambarus virginalis. Lineage (NCBI taxonomy): Eukaryota > Metazoa > Arthropoda > Malacostraca > Decapoda > Cambaridae > Procambarus > Procambarus virginalis. The sequence continues at coordinate 26,670 of WNGS01159559.1, forward strand.
AGGTTGGATCCGGTTTTGGCGGAGGTTCTGGTTTCTTCAGGGTCGTCCCTTCTGCTGCTCTCGCGATCGATGGGTTCGGATCCCGAGAACCTTGCATCGGCTACTGCATCGCCGGCTTCCTCTGCAGGATTTTCGGGGTTTTGTGTCGTGGCACCTCCCCGAGCTCTCGCTCGATGTATTCACGGATGCCTCGTCTCTCAGCTGAAGTTTTGTGACAAGTGCTCACCAGGCCGGCCAGGGTTGGTGGGGTCCGTCCTTCCATCGAGCTCACAGCATGGTGCAGGGAGTTTGCGACAGTGTGGCATTTGCTTCAGAGGATTTGGGTCACCCGAGGAGTAACGATCCAGCATCATTTGGACTGCTCCCTGGTAGTTCATTGCCTGAACCGCAGGGGTTTGATGTGGTCCTTGTATCTTTGGGGCTGGTTGCTTCGGGTGACTAGTCTGCTGAGTTCTCAGAGTTTGGCTCTTATGGCGGTTCATGTTCAGAGGGTGTCAAACATCCTGGCAGACGGCCTGTCTCGGTTCATTCCCCTTTCCACGGAATGGACGGTCGACGCCGACTCGTTCAGTTGGCTCTGCCGGACGTATGGGCGCCCAGAGGTAGACCTATTCACATCGGCGTGGTCGAGGTGTCTTCCAGCTTATGTGGCGCCCTTCCCAGACTGCGAGGCCATCGGGGTCGATGCCTTTCGGCTGGACTGGTCAAGGCGGATTTACCTGTACCTCTTCCCTCCGGTCCAGTTGTTGCTCCGGATCCTGGCTCGGTTGGAGACTTGCCAAGGAAGAGTAGTGCTGTTGGCTCCTTGGTGGCCGGGCCAGCCTTGGTTTCAGGCACTTCTTGGTCGATGTCCGAACCCGAGGGTCTTCCCGCGGCTCCGCCTCTTTCAGCAGATCGGTCCGGTCCGTTACGTGGCTGGTTCGATCTTCTCCTCCACTCCTCGCATCTGGTCTTTTTGACGTGGGTGTATCACCACTTGTATGGTGATCAGGTGGCTTAGTTGATGGTGTCCCACCTGCGAGTTTCGTCTAGACGGCAGTGTGAAATTTCCTGGTGGTCCTTTCGGCAAATTTTGTCTCTTCGTAGGTTGTCTTCGATTTCTGATCGGGTTGATTTGTCCTTTCTCTCTTAGTTGTTTCAGGACCGTCATCTTGTGCCAAATATTGTTGCCTCATTTCATGGAGCACTGGCAGAGCCGCTGCAGCTTGCTTTCGGGGTGGATATCTCTTCTGCTCCGTTCCGCAAGCTTTCTCGGACGTTGTTTCACCTCTGGCCTGCTCATGCGCCGCCTGAGCTGTCCTGGTCGTTCGATCTCGTTTATGTGCCTTGGCCTTCTCGGGAGTGTGTAGCCTTGGGTTGTAGGTTGCAGCCATTTGTCTCGACTTCGAGTTGAGGAGTGAGTGACAACCGCCTCCCGGGTAAGTCCCTCCTTTTCTTTGTCTTTGGTTAGATAGCTCCGGGGAGCCGAAGGGGCTCTCCACAGAAAACCAGCCTTGAATGTAATAAAACACCACTTTCTGGGTGAGACCCGGAGGCTCCCCGGCATCCCTCCCTCCCTCCAGTCGGCGGTTTTTCACATTTTTTGATACTCAACCTCTGAACTGAGGAGAGTTGCCGGTGTGGAGGTATGTGACCCCCCCTGTTCCCCTCCCAGGGAGGGGGAGGAGAGTTGTGCAGACGGATGTGCGGCGTTCGTAGTGACGTCCTACTTGTTTCCTTGGTTTTGATTGGGGAGTTCTGTTGCTAGTTCGGCTTTCGGTTTGCAATTTATTTGATCAGTAGTAGTTTGCTTTGGAATTCCTACCTTTCTGGGTGCCTGACCTGGTAGATGGTAAACAAAGACTGCTTCCAATTACACGGGGGTGTCTTTAAGCCATTGCTCCTCGTGCCTCTCTTGAGGGGGGCCAGGTTCTGGCTCTGGTCCCCGGTAGGCTTAGAACTCCTTCGATTGACTGTTGCCACGGTCTAATATATACACATCAGCCTGGTATAGCACCGGGGAGACTTTGGGTCTCGCCCAGAAAATGGTGATCCATTACATTCAACGCTGGTTTTTTGCCAGACTTACCTACCCTATTGTGGCTAAAATATGCCACCTATGATTTTTTTGTTATTTTTTCCGTGATCAGGGAACACAAATTAACACTTTTATAGGACGAATGAATTTTGGGGATTTTTTTGTTGCACCTGTGGGCGTTGAAGCCATTTGGACTGCTAGCGGCCCAAGGGCTAATGTTCCTGGCCCTTCTCAGGCGTGTGTAGCCTTGGTCGCAGGTTGCAGCCAGTTGTTTTGACTTTGAATTGAGAAGCGAGTGGCAGCCACCTCCCAGGAAAATCACGCTACTATTTTATCTTTGTTTAGATAGCTCCAGGGCTATCTCTCCACAAGGGACTCTCCACAGAAACCAGCGATGAATGTAATGAAACGTCATTTTCTGGGTGAGACCCGGAGGCTCCCCGGCATCCATCCCTAGCTCCAGTCCTGTTTTTTTTTTTGTGTGTGTTTTTGATATTTAACCTCTTAACTGGGGTTGGGTAGCTGGTGTGGAAGGTCTGGCACCCATCCGTTCCCCCTCTCTGGAGGGGGGGGGGGAGCTGCGCAGACAGTGGGGTGCATCTATGGTGACGTCATGCTTGTTTCCTTGTTTTTGATTGGGGAGTTTTGTTTGCTAGTTCGGCTTTCTGTTTGCAATTTTTAACCAGCTGTAGTTTGTTTGGAATTCTACTTTCTGGTGCCTGACCTGGTAAATGGCAGAAATAGACTGCTTCAAACTACACGAGGGTGTCTATAGATTATTGCTCCTCGTGCCTCTTCTTGAGGGGGGGGCCAGGTTCTGGCGCTCTCCCAGATAGGCATGGAACTCCATTGACTGACTGTTGCCACGTTCTAATATATACACATCAGCCTGGTATCACTCCGGGAAGCCTTCGGGTCTCACCCAGAAAATGGTGTTTTATTACATTCAATGTGTTTTTTTACACCATAACAAACCACTGAGCAGTTCTGGTGGGTGTGGTCATCTCATAATCTAAGCACAGCATAGTGCCACATACTAGTGAGTTGCAGATGTCACCTGACACAGTATGTTGCCTCCCAATATCATACATACATTGCTAACTCCAGCCACAATACTGCTAATATTATCAGAATCCTGGTTTACTAGCTTCTGAATATGAATAATTTTTACATCAAGTATATTTGCTAAAGGACATATTGAGGGTCCTGTTTCATGAATGTGTAGCAGCACCAATACTGTAGCTGTGTGCTATGGAGCTGCAAACAATTGTACAAGCTTTGGGTTCAGTGGTAATCTGAACAATGTACATAGTATTTTTCATAGTCAGATCTTTCTATGAACTATCATCATTAAATAATTAGTAGTTACAATATTTATTTCATCATTATAAGTGATGCTGTGGGCACGAGGCTGCCATGGCAGATCTGCAAGCTGTTTCCTGCTGCATACAGTACAGTCATGGTGGTGCCCTCATCAGTATTTAGGCCACTCAAACACAGGTGGGAGTACACACAAAATTTTCCAAAATGGTTTACTGGAAGCCTGTGGAAGGAGACGAAGTTGTCCCGTGTACCTGTGAGAGTTTTAAATCTACAGAATACTGTATTTTAAACTTCCTCAACTGTGTGGCATAGCTTACTGAAAATCAGTAAGATCAACCCTAGCCCTGTCACACAGTGGAAGGGTTAAATACCTCAACTTGCAACTGATTATACAGGCAATATGACCAAATGATTGGAAAAGTTAACAGAATTGTAAATTAAACTATTTATACGCAGTAACTAATAAAGGTTTGAAACTTACCAATAATATTTCTTTAAAACCTTTACAGAGTTCAGAAACAACTATTGCGCATGTGGGGCACTAGATTAAATATGCGCAAAGGTCGTAAACAACGCAAGATGAGAAGTAGTTGTGCTCCAGATTGTGGTGGGACGTGCTTAGGCATCCAACATGAAAACACGAGAGATACCTGAAAAGTTAAAGTATGTTTAATGCTAATACAGTATATGATAAGCATGAAAACTACATAATAATTGTTTAAAATTCTTTATACAGTACACAATATACTAGTTACATACAGACACAAATGTACATTTACTTGCAATATTGTGAAAGGTATCACCAGAACGGAGAGAGAATAGCTTGAGCTAACCTCGTGGATCCCTTTGTGTGTATTATACCTCATCAAACTTATTTCTAGTTTATAATTTAAATTTCAGACATCCCATTCCCTATGATTTCAGGGGGTGTCCCCCTCCCCACCCAGCGCTCCCTGAAGCTATCTATTGAGATCTTTGCTTCGTAAAAAATCAGCATTGGATGCAAGAAATGCCATTTCTGGGTGAACCCC
>WNGS01159559.1:32040-48304 GCA_020271785.1 Procambarus virginalis
GAGTTATATACAATTATGACATCTTTCTTTCATTGGCAAGCTTATCTTGAGGTTATCTTGAGATGATTTATGGGCTTTTTAGTGTCCCCGCGGCCCGGTCCTCGACCAGGCCTCCACCCCCAGGAAGCAACCCATGACAGCTGACTAACACCCAGGTACCTATTTACTGCTAGGTAACAGGGGCATAGGGTAAAAGAAACTCTGCCCATTGTTTCTCGCCGGCGCCTGGGATCGAACCCAGGACCACAGGATCACAAGTCCAGCGTGCTGTCCGCTCGGCCGACAGACTCCCCAACAAACCCAAAACCCAACCCAAAACAAAACAAATATTTACCAAAACTTCCTCATCTGTAAGCTTCGTTTCTCCAGTGATTAGGTTGCTCGTTTTCTTGTAGCGGCGTCGCTTGTACTTATTGAGGCGTTGTGTGCTATATAATGTGTACTTCTTGTTGTATAGTTCACTGCTAGGATCAGGGGAGAACCCACTTTTCACAAAGAACACATGGATGAACAAAGAGCCATTGTTCCGTAACCGCTGCAAATCCAAAAAGTAAATAATATATAAACAAAGGTCAGCTACACACAGAGATCACACTAATGTGATGCATCAAATGAACAAATCCACAAGGGCCGTGGCGAGGATTCGAACCTGCGTCCGGGAGCATCCCAGACACTGCCTTAACCACTTAACTGCGCCAACCGAGTTTTCTCGGTCGGTGGGAAACTGCGCCAACCGAGAAAACTCTTTTTGATTTTTCGTAACCAATTCTAAATGTGTACGAGCTTGGTTGTGTACGAAATGGACTCTTAGGACCTCCAGTGAGAGGCAGCCATCTTGGAAAAAAATCCCAGAATGCCCTGGGGCTGCTGGCTGGGTTAGTACTAAATGAGCAACCATGGGTGGCGCACGCGCCTCTGGCTCCCAAACACCTGTCCGACGCGGTGTTGAAGATAATGCTCTGTCGGTGAAATTCAAACCTTATTGTTTGAAGAACATAAGGGTCATAATGTTGGGGAAGCCAGGCGCAATAAGGACCTAACACAAAGGTCGGATGCAAGTGATACAGCACCTAATGAGGACAATACAGGGAGCGTATCCAGTTGAAGCTCTGAGCGTCATCTTTGCAATTCTATGCTATTTATTTAGATGATACTTAGATGAATCATTTTTTGCGTTCAGTGATGATGCATCTGATACAAATGGCATAGATGAACAGTGTTAGCGGCTTCCATTTTGGTGTTTTCCATAGATATTTTCAAGAATGCCTGAATCTCTTCACAACTGACGGACACATTATGTCTAGTTGAATCTCTTCCTGACTGATGGACACTCTTGAGGCTAGCTGAATCTCTTCCTGACTGACGGACACTCTTTACGTATGCTGAATCTCTTTCTGTGTGGGACCATACAAAGCGATCTTTTCAAGACTATCTTACAAATTGATCTTTTCCTATAATCTTTTCAATACTACCTTATGCTTTACAAGCTTGGTTACATACAACCTACAAGTACTAAAGCCAAGGGTGTATGTGAGTGCGTTATTTGCAAGCACACAGAATGAAGAAACAAGCAGCGAAAATTTATCTGTACCTGGTGCACTGAGCGAAGTCGCGCTGTGTACCATGGGTTACTTCGTTGATTATTACTCAATTCCGAAGTACTGAGTGTGTAATACAGTGTGTTACTGTGAAAATAGTGTGTGAAACTGTACATATTGTAATTTTAGTGAATTTTTAACAGGTAATATTGCGACAATAAACATTTATTGTGGACACACTACTGACACATGTATCACAGTTCCATGGAACATTATGAACGTTCTACTGTATGCATATTATAAAGGACACAAATATGCATCATATACGATAAAAAAACAAATAAAACCGCATTGGAAATACATAAAACAAATAATTGAAAATATATTTGTGGCAACACCCGGTGCTTGAATGGCCCGCTCGACCGTGTCTGGGCGAGTCACGCACGGGCGACCAGGCCCTGATGACGTCACAGCGCACTTTGTCCACGTCCCTACAGCCAAAGTAAGTGGAATTTGGTATTTATTTTTACATAGACATGTTCAGGGAAGGGAATTTATCATTTTACGAAGAAAAAAGAATTTTTTGGGAACACTTCATTTCATGCGCACCGGGGGAATTTCTCAATAAACTCCGCGCAGCACGGTGGTTAATCGACTGAGCTATGACAGGGTAAAAGGGTTGAAACCGAAGTTCTACTGAACTTACTGGATCCCGTAGCCTCTCCGAGGCACAAACCAGGCTATTACACAACCCCCCCCTGCACCCGAGCTATGTCAATAGGCCGTTCTCCCTCTTCGCCCTTACATCATCACACACAGAGATCACACTAATGTGATGCATCAAATGAACAAATCCACAAGGGCCATGACGAGGATTTGTTCATTTGATGCATCAAGTTAGTGTGATCTCTGTGTGTGAAGTACCCATTTTACTATAGAGTTAAAGCTACAGTTAAAGATTTGCGCCCAGTAAATCCTCTTCGGCCAGGATACGAACCCATGACAAAATGTTCGAGGAATGCCAGGCGAGCATCTTACCCCTACTCCATGGAGAATGGCATATTCGACATAAGACAACGGTCCTGAAACAACTGGGAAAGGAAGGACAAGACAATTCGAACCCAAACAGAAGAAAATCTATGTAGGGACAAAAAATAACAAAAGGACTGCCAGGAAACATTATACTGCCACTGAAACGAAGCACACAGGTGGGACATCAATGAAGCCACCTGATCAGCAAACGAGTGGTATTAGACCTACGTCAGAAAGACCAAACACGAAGACTTGAGGAGAAGATCGAACCAGCTACGTAACGAACTTGCCCGATCTGCTGAAAGAGGCAGAGATGTGGGAAAAACCCTGGGTTCAGACACAGAGCAAGCAGTGCCTGAAACCAAGGCTGGGCTGGCCACCAAGGGGCCAACAGGACTACTCCTCTTAGTAAGACTCCAAGTGAGCTAGGACTTGGAGCAACAGCAGAAGCGGGGGGAAAAGGTTCAGGTAATGCCACCTCGACTAGTCCTGCCTCAAGGCATCGAGCCCAACAGCCTTATTGTTGGGGAAGGGTGCCATATATATCGGGAGATGCTTCGCACATGCCGACGCGAAGAGGTCCACCTCCAGGAGCCTGTATGTTCGGCAGAGCCAACTGACTGAGTCGGCGTCGACCGTCCATTCCGTGGACAGGGGAATGAATCATGACAGGCCATCCACCAGGACATTGGACACCCCACAAACATGAAGGCCAGGAGACTCAAACCCTGAGAACTCAGCGGACGAGTCACCCTAAGCAACCAGCGCCAAAGAGCCAGGGACCGCGTCGAACTCCCACGGTTGAGGCAATGAATCACTGGGGAGCAGTCTGAATGGAGCCGGATCGTCGATCTGGGGTGACCAAAACCCTCCAAAACACAAACCAAACCGCCGCGAACTCCCGCACAGTGCTGTGGGCTTGACGGAAGGTCGAACCCCATCCCCCTGACTAGCCTGGTGAGTACTGGTCACAAAGCCCCAGCTAAGAGACGACGCGTTTGTGAACACATCGAGCAAGGGCTCAGGTAGGCGCCATGGCACTGAACCCCGAAAAACCAAAAGCGGAAGCCGGCGACACACCAACTGACTCAAGGCCACCGGGGGTCGAACCCAGCGATAGCGAGAGAGGTAGAAGGGACGACCCCGAAGGAACCAGAACAAGCAATGCAGCCAAACTGGACCCAGCAGGTAGACCAACATCTCAAAGTTCAGGCTCCCAAACAGACCCTCGAGTATCCGCCGGGTGACCCTGGAGCCCTCTAGAAAATGGCAAAGGCAAGACAGCAGGCAAAGGAGAGAGACTGGAGGGAGAGACAAGGAAGCGGTCAGAGACCCAGCCAAGTCCAAACCTGTGAGGGGACCAGATGGGATATCCTCCAGTTCGTCAAGAACCCAAACCCAACGAGCTGGGAAAGAACGAAATTCCTGGCAAGCAGACATGCGGACTGGCTGGGAACCCCATACCAGCCAGTCGTCGAGGTAGGCCAACACCCGAAACACCAAAAAGACGCAGATGGGCCACCACGACCTGAGTAAGGCGTATGAAAACGCAAGGTGCCAGGTTCAATCCAAACGGGAGACACAGGGGGCAACAACCAAGGCAAGCCCCTCCACCAGGCAGACAAACAAAAAGTAAAAGAAATCCCGCAAGAGGACAACGTACCCAGGCAGAACAGAGCCGGCTGCTATGAATGGTGAAAACAAGCTGCGCAGTATCCTGTGTCCCTTACCAGTGCAAACTGCCTCCTACCCTAAGGTAAACAAGTGAGACAAAACACCCGAGCACACAAAGGGCGGCCAAAAACTGAGCAGTAAACGGCCAAGCAGAGGCAGAACCCAAGGAACTTGTGGAAGGTGGCCCCAAGCCCCAAGGGCAGTACTTACTGGGCACCTAGGGAAGGGAACCCTAGGCGCATGAGGCCCGAGTACTAAAGAAAATCTTCTGGCTCGCGCACCACCTAGAAGACAGTCACCACACACAAGGTATCATCTTGAACAATCACTAGAGCCAGAGCACACGACCTCTGCCTATAGCATCAGCCTCAGAACTAGGGTGTGGATTGCTGGCATGGGTTCTGGGGTTCCCCCTTCCAACTCCCGAGGGTAGGGGGGAACAGTGCAGACAGCGGCGTGGTGACGTGTGACGTCATGCTCGTTTGCTCGTTTCTGTTTGGGGAGTTCTATCCACTTGTTCAGATTTTTGTAGCAATTTTCATCAGAATAGGGGTTTGTTTTGGGACGCTTACCTTTCTGGGTGCCTGACCTGGTCAATGGCAGACATAGAATGCTTCCAACCACACAGGGGTTTCTATAGGCCATTGCTCCTCATGCCTCTCTGAGGAGGGCCAGGTTCTGGCTCGTGGTCCCCGATAGGCCCACAGAACTCCATCCACATGACTGATGCCAAAGTCTGACATTAACATATCAGCCTGGATAGGTCGGAGGAGCCGATGGGGCTCCCTCCAGAAAGGCACAGAGAACTTAAGAGCCAGGGCCCAAGCAGATTCCAAGGATTGAGCGAGTACCACCTGCCGGCACGCATGGTGCCGGCATTTCATTGACTGCATTGACTGCACTCTCCCTGCCCACCTACTAGCTAGGTGCGAGATGGGAAGCAAAGAACAGAGACACCGCCTCCAGCAGAATTGGCGCAAACAGCTTCAACAAAGCAGCCGAGACTTGAGCACCAGAGCCAGGATCGGACCCAAGCACCTCCACATTCTCCTCAAGCCAGTCCGAAGACAACTCGAGAAGGGAAAAGAAATGCAAGACCGAAGCCCAATGGCCACAGGCACACATGTCCTAAGCCCCTAGGGCAGCCGAAAGGTAGGAAATCTGCATGAGTAGCTGTACCAGGCCGACATCCCGAGGAAGGGCAAGGGTGAATAAACACACATTGAAGTGCTCAAACTTGCCCCCAGGTAAACCTGAACCACCATAAGGGCCTCTCACCACTTAAGTGTGCGGGACCAACAGAACATATGCAAAGCCCCAATGAACTGTCTTTCAACCTGGATGACTCTAAAACCTCGTAACACATTCAGTAAGGAAAAGGAAGAACTGAACTCAAAAGAGGCAGGATCTATTACCGAGGCGTAATATGGGTCGCGCAGGAGGTAAGCCACAATGGCCTCCCACACCTTATGAGGCGTGAAGCCGAAAACCTCTGGAAGGAAGGGACCGAAGAGCCATTGGAAGCCATGTCCCAAGGGAACCCAGAACCGAATCTGGGGAGGGGTTGGTGCCACATCAAATTTGTACAAGGAGGAAAATCCCACCCCTACAACAACAAGCCCGGCTCAGAGGGTACCAAAACCCAAGCGGAGTCAAATGGAGCTTGGCCCCCCATTCGTCCGGGGGGGGGGGTGCATGATGTTTTGTGTTCGATTGCGGCTCTTCGCCGTTACTTATGTGCCACGGCCTCCATGGCAGGGGACGCGCTTTGGGTTGATCCAGTTTTCATTTTTCCCTGTTCCAGGGCGCGGGTCTCCCAGGTTGTCCGAAGGATTATTCGATCCAGCCAGCCTGCGTTCTATCCCTGTGCCCACAACGTTTGCAAGTGCTCGGCTTTGGCTGCTGTTTATGGTAATACTGTGTGTACAGGGCTGACATTCGGGTACAGGGCTCTTGGAGGCCGAACAGGGTCCTCACTGCATCGTACCTCGTTAACCCTTAAACCGCGCAATACATATACAGTGGTACCTCGGAATACGAGTGTCCCTGTATACGAGTTTTTCGGAATACGAGCAGGATTTGCTCGAAAAATTTGCCTCGGAAGGCGAGGGTTGCCTCGGAACACGAGTTTGTTGATACCCGTACAGGCCGACTAGCGCGTGGTGGTACGGCGATCGCGCTTCAGTTTACCAGTGTTCCGCGCCCAGTGACTATCCCTCCTGAATTTTTCACAAGGATTTACATTTTTTGTTTCGTTTTTTTGGCCATTTGAGAATAAAAGTTATTATATATCTCGCCATGGGTCTCAAGAAAGCCATTGTGTGAAGTATGGGAAGAACTCCAAAGTTTTGTTGAAAAAACTCACCCAGATAAAGCTGTAGCAGGCCGTTGCATTGATCTTTTAAATGACAATGTGATGTCTTATTACAAACAAGTCTTAAAATGTAGGGAAAAACAAGTGTCTTTAGACAGATTCTTAGTAAGACAAGCAAGTCCTAGTGGTATGCAGGCAAAACGTGCCAGAGAGTGCATACCAGTGAAGTCCTCACTGACTGATGTTATAATGAAAGGGGACTCCCCTTCCAAACAGTAACACCTCTTCTCCTCCCTCCTCCTCACCATCTTCCATACACCAACAGCAAGGTAAGTAATAACTTGAACATAGTTTTGTAGGTTTATTTAGATGAATTAGGTATAAAAAACCAGCATTGAATGTAATGAAACGCCATTTTCTGGGTGAGTCCTGGAGGCTCCCCGGAGCTATCCATGGCTGATATGGATACCCTAACTATTTTGCATCAGTCGATGTGGGTGGAGTTCTAGGCCTACCGGGGACCACGAGCCAGAACCTGGCCCCCTCAGAGAGGCACGGGGAGCAATGGCCCATAGAAATGCACATGTGATTTGGAGCATTCTATATCTGCCATCGACCGAGACAAGCACCCAGAAAGGTAAGCGTCACAAAACAAACCCCTATTCTGGTTAAACAACACAAATCGACAAACGAGTGGACAGAACTCCCCCAGGAAAAACGAACTAACAAGCATGACGTCACACGAGCCGCGCCGCGCCGCATGTCTGCGCAGCTTCCCCCTTTCCAGGAGGGGGAAGGGGAGTCCCAGACCCCCGCGTCGGCGATCCCCGCCCCAGTTCTGAGGCTGGATATCAAAACCGCGAAAAACCCCGCTGACCGGAGGGCGGGAGGGTGCCGGGAAGCCTCCGGGACTCACCCAGAAAATGGCGTTTCATTACATTCAACGCTGGTTTTCTGGGGGGAGCCCCTACGGCTCCCTGAAGCTACCTCACCAAAGACTACCTAAAAAAACAAGGGGACATACCTGGGAGGCGGTCGGTGAACCACTCCTCAACACGAAGTCGAGACAACAACCAAAGGACCCCTCCGGAAAGCAGCAGGCATTACATTCGCCAGAAAAAGGGAGAACGGCCGCAGACAAAGAAACCTATGACCAAGATCATAAGAGCCAAAAAACCACTGCACCTGAGAAGAGCATGAAGCTCTGCCACACGACCCCCAGAGGCCAATGCCAAAAGAGAGCCGAGGCAAAGCAAACCTGGCCCCAAGGAGCCACAACCACCAAGGAGAAGAAAAACAGGAGAGCACCCTGTCCAAAGACCTGGACGGCACACGCAGTGCAGAAGCAGGCCGGAGGTGAAACAACGCACGAGACAGCCTGCGAAACGGCACAGAAGGAACATCGATACCGAAAGCTAGCAGCAGAAACCAAGGTGCCAGACCCAGGAACAGTCCCAAGCGCCTCTACATCCTCTGCAAGCCAATCCTATGACAGCCCCAGGAGGGAAAAGAAAACGCAGGACCAAAACCAAAATGACACAAGCGTGCAAGTCCACTGCCACTAGTGCAGCCGACAGGGAAGGAACCTGCATAAGGAGCCATCCCGCACCAACACCCCGCAGAAGGGCAGGAGCGAAGACTCATTAAAAGGAGCAAAATCGCCCCCAGGGAAACGAGTAGTGCTGAGACAGCGCGAAGAGGAGAGAAATGCACAAAAGAACAAAAAGGCCAAACATCCAGAAACTGCCGGGAAGCGAATCCACACGCCCTAGAAAGGACCGGAGGGTTATCTTGAGGTTATCTTGAGATGATTTCGGGGCTTTAGTGTCCCCGCGGCCTGGTCCTCGACCAGGCCTCCACCCCCAGGAAGCAGCCCGTGACAGCTGACTAACACCCAGGTACCTATTTACTGCTAGGTAACAGGGGCATTCAGGGTGAAAGAAACTTTGCCCATTTGTTTCTGCCTCGTGCGGGAATCGAACCCGCGCCACAGAATTACGAGTCCTGCGCGATATCCACCAGGCTACGAGGCCCCTACGAGGCAAGCTCAACCGAATTATGACAGACGTACCAGAAAATGGGAAGGAGCAAAAACCGTCCCAAACCTTCGAGAACAAAAAGAAGCAAACAAAGAACGAAGGCACAAAAACCCCGTTGCACCCGAGACAAAAAGTCATGCAGAAACCCCAAGAAGACGGGGACATGACTGAGAAGGCCTGTCCTGGAAAAGGGGGCGAAGGCCGTAGAAAAACACTCACCGACAGGACGGAAATAACTGGCACACTGGACAAGGAAACCGAGCCCAGGGAGGGGCCAACGCTCACAAGCACGTGCGGAGCAGGGGAACAGAAAAAACCCCACACCACAAAACCGCAAGCCCCGCCCAGAGGGGTAGAAAGACCCCGGCGGGGACCAACGGGGCCTAAGGCCCTCACATTAGCCCCACCCCTGCCCCGGGAACCCACTCAGCAGGCCCCGGGGCCGAGCTGCTCCCTTCCCAAGGAAGGGAGCCCACTAGGCTCCGGAACTTGAACGGAAACCGGAGGAAAAGCGAGGGGCGAGACGAAGACCCCAAGCTCATCCCCAACCAGCACAACAAGGCGAGGACAAGACAGAGAATCCAAGGAACATGGAAAAACCAGGCCCAGCACAGCAAGACCGGCAAGGAAGGAGGGCCCCAGAGGGAGCACGGAAGGGCCGAACATAATGCCACAACCAACCCCGACACGCAGCTGCAGTACCAAAACCGCAGCAAAACGTTCCCACACTCCCCGAGGAAGCGACAGAGAAGATAGATAAATCGCACATGAGTGGCACACAAGGGGACACGGGCGGAAACTGAGCACCCAACTGAGCCACAGGGACGGTAGGAGAAACGTGTGCAGTGTAACAGGCAACCGAAGGAACACATTAGGCAGCCCAACATGGGCTGACCCCATACACAGCCCCAAGAGCAGAGAAGAGAGCGCCCATGAAGCACAGAATCCGCTCAACAGGCAAACGACAGGGGAGAGGCGGAACTAAAGAGCCAGAACCCAATCCTGCAAGCACACAACACCCTCGACACAGGAAACGTACCACCAAACAGGCACCCCCACCGTTGCACCGTGGAACAAGGTGGAGGCGGGGCCCCGAACTCAAGCAAGGTTAGACAAGCATAGGATAGGGGCAGGAGTACAGGCAGGGGCCGCCTCGAAAGGGCCAAGAGGCCACCCGCAGACACCCGTGAACCGAAGAAGGAATCAGGTGGAGAGAACAAGAGCAGCCCAATATGGGGTAATAGCCCTGTAGCAGGCAACTCGGGTGATACGGACCACGGTCACAAGTACGTACATACACCCATGCCTACGTCCAAAAACAGCGTCAGGACGAAGGAAACGCCAAACCGCACCAACTCACCTGCAGAACATAAGCGCTGAAAGGCCATGACGCAAGCTTTCGAGTCCATAGCTGCCGGAGGCGGCCAGGGCGCCCTTGCTGGAGAGGAGGGGAGTGGCGAAAGAGGCTCCCCACCTTAGAACGCAGGGGAAAAACCTTGTGACTTCCCCACAGCGGGGAAGGGGGCACGTATGGGGATATGATCACCACATTCAAAATTCTGAAGGGAATTGATAGGGTAGATAAAGACAGGCTATGTAACACAAGGGGCACACGCACAAGGGGATACAGGTGGAAACTGAGTGCCCAAAGGAGCCACAAAGATAGTAGAAAGAACTGTTTTAGTGGCAGAGTGGTTGAGAAATGGAATGCATTAGGAAGTGATGTGGTGGAGGCTGACTCCATACTCAGATTCAAGTGTAGATAAGATAGAGCCCAATAGGCTCAGTAATCTGTACACCTGTTGATTGACGGTTGAGAGGCGGGACCAAAGAGCCAGAGCTCAACCCCCGCAAACACAACCAGGTGAGTACAGCAGCACCCCAGACAACCCCCAAGCAACGGGGCACGGATTGGATGAAGAAAAGAGCGAGAGGCGAAGCCCTCCGAGAAAAATGGATGCACAACACATGTGCACACCTCCCAGAACCAAAACAAACTCGCGGCGCATGCGCAGGACGCGAGAGAAAAGTAGCCCAACAGGGCGAGAAGTAGCCCAACAGGGCGACAGGAGCCCAACCAGCTACAAGGCGCCCAACAAGGCGAGAAGTAACGCCACCGGTGACAAGCAGCCCAAAACGGCTACAAGTAGCCCAAAACGGCTACAAGTAGCCCAAAACTGCTACAAGTAGCCCAAAACTGCTACAAGTAGCCCAAAACTGCTACAAGTAGCCCAAAACTGCTACAAGTAGCCCAAAACTGCTACAAGTAGCCCAAAACTGCTACAAGGAGCCCAAAACGGCTACAAGTTCCGGGACACGCAGGAGGTAAGCCGCAAAGGCCAACTGCACCGCAGACGAAGAGATGCGGTTAGCCGAAAACCCCGGAAGACGGACCGAACCCGGGGAGGAGCAGAACCCAAGCCCAAATCGTACGCAGAGGGGTTTAGTTTTAGTTCATTTATTATGCACCCCATACCCATCTTGTGGGCGGTAGTGGAAAGGGTTACAGAGGCACATAATGGGCTCAGGGACTGAACCCCACAATTCATTTAGCTAAGCAAGTTACAATCTTGATGAGCTAGTTACAAAATTCAATATAAGTCGTCACATCAACAATGGGTTCAAGATCGACCTCAAATACAGGTTCTAAATTAAGCAACTGACATATGTGGAGAGCTAGTGTCACAATTTATATGTTTGTCCTGCACACCGCCCCCCATCCAGTGGGCAGCGGTGGATAGGTTACAATCACTCAGTTACTACCTACAGTTAGCAAACTGGGATATTTGCTAAAATTTCTGGTAGCAGATCATTTTGAATGAAATATTTACACATCGCTGGAACATTGGTTATAGAATTGTCTCTAAATTCACGTATCTTTTCGCACTCCATCACATAGTGACGGAGGGTGTGCGAATAATTTTGTTGACACAGTTTACATTTGGTCAGGTCTACATCGGCAGATAATGAGAATTCCCAGAGATACTTGTAACCGAGTCTAAGCCGAGCAGCAGTAACATCTAGAAGTCTGCTGATTTTATTGGATGATCCATAGATGTGTGGCTCCTCTTGCATGATAGTATGATGATAGATGGAATTACTGGTGTCAATTTCACTTTGCCTCAGATCTACAAGATCTTGTTGAAGTCTCGGTGTACTGCTNAAAAAAACTAAAACAAAAAACCGAACAGAGAGGTAGAAACTCCTTACAATCAAAAGAAAACAAGCAAAACATCACACTTTACTGCCACGTCGATCATCTGCGCAGCCCTGCCCGCCCCGAGAGGGGGAGGGGGAGCCCTGGACCTACCGCGCCGCCTGCCTAGCATCAGTTCGGAAGCTAAGCTTCAACCAACGCGAAAAAAAACGCCGACCGGTGGGAGGAAGGGTTGCTAGGGAGCCTCCAGGGCTCGCCCAGAAAATGGTGTTTCATTACATTCAACGCTGGTTTTCTGTGGGGAGCCCCTATGGCTCCCTGGAACTTCATACCCAAAGAGAAGGAAAAGAAAGGGCTGACCTGGGAAGCGGCCGCCACAAACTCCGCAACGCGAAGCCGAGACAACAGGCTGCAACCTGCAACCCAAAGCAACAAGAACGCACAGGAGCAAACGTGCATAAAGCATGGGCGGCCAAGAACCTGTGTGATCCTCAAATCCCCGGGCCCGAAATGAGCCCTAGACGTCACCAACACAGCAGAAAAAGCTGCAAACGTCCGAACAGCACGGGCGCAAGGACAGACCACAGGCTGGAAGACTGAGAAACTCTGCGGACGACCTGGGAGACCCTAGCCCTGAAACAGAGAACGAGGGGAACTGCATCTACCCAAAGCGCATCCCCAGACACGGTACGCAGGTAATGGCAAAAAAGTGCAACCAGACAATACAAGACGCACCCCTGGCCGAACCAATCAAGCATCAATAACCCAAGAACCACTCCAGAAAGCACCCGTCTCGACCGTCGCCAGAAGGATGGAGAAAGGCTGCAAACGTACAAACCTACCACCAGTACCAAAGAGCAGAAACCTGAACCGAAGGGGCTACCACAAACTGAGGAGAAGATAAGAAGGTACCCTGATCGAGGACCAGGACGGCTCAGGCGATGCATGAGCAGGCCGGAGGTGAAACAAAACACGAGAAAGAGTACAAAACAGGGCAGATGTGACGTCCACCCCGAATGCAAGCCGGAGCGGCTCCGCCAGCACCGCACAAAATGAGGCGACAGTAAGGAACATCAAAATCTGCAGTCCTGAAAACCCAAGAAAGGACAAGACAACCTGATACAAAAAAGAAGACAACCTACGAAGAGCAAGAAAAAGTGCATAGAAACATTAGGAATGTCATACTGTCGCCGAGACGAAGCTCGCAGGTGGGACACCATCAACAAAGCCACCTGATCACCACAGAGATGGTGATACCCGCGTCAAAATACCAGACGCAAAGAGCCGAGGAGAAGGCCAAACCAGTCACGTACAGGACCAGTCTGATCTGCCGAAAGAGGCGGAGCCGCGGGAAAACGCCCCAGGTTCGGACACCTATCAAGCAGTGTCTGAAAATAAAGTATTTTCAGACGATACTCTCTTGGGAATGGGCTCCAACCGAGCCAGAACCCGAAGCAATAGCTGGACCGGGAGAAGAGGAACAGGTACCCCCCACATCGACCAGTCTTGCCAAAAGGCATCAACCGTGAATGCCTCGCAGGCACTTATGGGCGCCACATAGAATGGGCAACGCCTAGACCACGCCGACTTGAAGACGTCCATGGCCAGGAGTCTATATGTCCGGCAGAGCCAACGAAACGAGTCGGCGACGACTGGCAAATCCGCTAACAGAGGAATGAACCGAGACAGCTGTCCGCCAGGACGCAGAGCACACCCCAGACATGAACCTCACAGTTAGCCAAACCCCGAGAATCCAGCAAATGAGCCACTCTAAGGGACCAACCTCAAAGGTCAAACACCTACGAGAAACCCTGTGGTTCCGGCAAAGAACCGCCAGAGAACAGTCCGAATGGAGCTGAATTGTAGAGCACCGAGTGACCTAAAACTCTCCGAAGCGCAAACCCGACAGCCACGAACTCCCGAACCGTGCTGTTAGCCCGACGGACAGACAAACCCTACCATCCCCGGCCGACCTGGTGAGCACCGGTCACAAAGCCCCAGCCGAGAGATGACCCGTCCGTGAACACATCGGGAGAAGGCTCGGGGAGGTGCCAAGGAAAAGAACCCCGAAAACCCCTAAGAAGAAGCTAGTGATGCAGCACCAACACAAGATCCCGGAGGAATGAACCCAACGATTGCAAGAGAAGCGGAAGGAGAGTCTCCGAAGGAACCAAACAGACGCCGAAGCCAAACCCGACCCCGTGGGTAGGCCAGCACGTCGAAGTTCAGACTCCTGTACAACTGCTTGAGCATCCACCGAGCAGCCCGGGACCCCCTCATGAACAGCCGAAGGCGGGACAACAGCCGCTGCAACACTTCTGGAGGGAAAGACAAGGAAAGGCACAAGGGCCCTAAACAAGACCCAGCCAGGTCCGAACCCGGGGCGGAAACAAATGGAATGGCCTCCGAATCACCAGGAAACCAAACCCGGCGACCAGGAAAGAACCACACCCCTGGCGAGCAGACAAGCGGGCCGACTGGGAGCCCACACCAGCCAGTCGTCGAGGTAGGCCGGACACCCAATTCCAAGCAGACTCAGACAGGGCACCAAGATCCGGCAAAGATGCGTAAATACACCAAGTGCCAATTACAAAATAGGGAAGGCAACAAAAGCGGTAAGCCTGAAGCCCCACCACCAACTGTGTCAGTCCCAGAAAACTCAAGAGGAACGTGCCAAGAATTCACCTGGAGGTCCAGGGCCACCATCCAGGCACCTGGCCCCAACAGAAGCCGGACAGGAAACAACATTCCCTCGATGAGGGCATAGAATCCAGGGCGCAGACTGAAGAAGTCCAGAAGAACCGCAGATTCGACAGGGCTATGTCTGCATAGAGCAGACGGGAACCCCAGAAGGATTGGGCGGATCGACCACGTCCAATGCACCCACGAAGATGACATGACGAAGCGCAGGGGAAGAAGCCTACCCCGCCAGCCCTGAACCCTCCAAAGGGGGAGAAGCCGTCCAACGCCGCCACCAGAGGCCAGAAGACAACCAAAAGCGCCCACTTACTGCGGAACCATGCGAGAGTCAGCAGAGCAAGCAGCTCCCCCAGCGCCCCGTCAACAAAGAAGGGAACAGAGCCCCTTCCGAAAAAAATTATATATACACATATATACATACATATATATTATGTATATATACACATACACATACATATACATAGACACATACACACAAAGTATGTTACACACACGTGCATATGCACATACACATGTGCACACACACACAGTGTACACATGTACATGCACATGTGTACACACATTGATTGACAGTTGAGAGGCAGGACCAAAGAGCCAAAGCTCAACCCCCGCAAGCGCAATTAGGTGAGTACAAATAGGTGAGTACACACACATACCATGAAAAGAAAATTACAAGACGCCGACCAGTGGGCAGAGAGCACCATGCCGGTCAGGCAAATAAGGCACAAAACTGCATCAAAAGGCCCACCTCGACAACAAAACCCCAAAGTCCCAGCACGACCACAACACGTGCCAAGACCCATAAAGATCAGTCTGCAAGCCAGGAAGACCCCAGAACTCCAGAAGGCAGAACCGGGTCACACACGAAGAAACAAAGACCACTGAACCCACAAAGTGGGACCAAGAGGAAGAAACCTCCAGAACGAAACCAAAGAACCCAAATGAACCCAGAATCAAACCAGGGGGAGCCCAAACCCCCACATTTGCCGGCGGAGATACACCACAGAAAGGCAAAGCACAGCCCCAGACAGAACCCCCAGGGAAACGGTCAAAACAGACCAAAAAACAGAGGGACAAGGTGTGGAAGCAAGCATAACCGACAGGGACACTTGAGCCCAAACCCAAGGACCCGACTCAAAACAGACAAACGGAAACCGGTGTAAAATCAACACTCAAACTTAACCAGAGAACAGGAAGCGGGCAGAAAACACCAGAAAGCAAAGAAACGACAACAGGAGAATAAAACCCCTGAAAGGAGGCGAAAAACTCACCCAAGACGCTCGCTCGCACACCCAGGCGCATGTAAACAAACCGCAACGCCGCCTGGTGGCCACGCCGGGAAACCAGCAGAAGAAAATGGCCACCAGAACAGGGACTGAGACGGACGCAAAAGATACGAAAACAGGCCAGCAAAAAGTGGGAAGAAGCAGACTGGATGGGCGAAAAACTCAGCCAGAAGCAGAAAACCAGACAGGGGCAAACTGCCCAGAACTGCTAGCAGGCATCCCCACAGCCGGGAACCGCAAAGAGGCCCCGGGGCAGAGCCATCCTCCAAGCCCTCCGCCCTTAAAGAAAAGCAAGAGTCCATGGGAAAGGCAGCAAGAAAAAGGCCGCTGGTAAGCCCCAGAAGCCGTGGCCAGAGGAACAGGCTAGAAAACTCCGTCCCCAACCCGAAAAGGGCAGCCCACGAAAACTGCCCGAGTCTCGGCCCCAACAAAACCCCCGCCCGACCCTGAAACCGCAGACGGTCCGGAGCGGGAACAGGGAGGGAAAGGGGCGAACAGCACTTAACCAAAACGGGGTGGCCTCG
>WNGS01159560.1:0-12460 GCA_020271785.1 Procambarus virginalis
ACGCCAGCGACTGCTCGACAATGACTGCACGCAGTGACTGAACGCCAGCGACTGCACGACAATGACAGCATGCCAGCGACTGCAGGTCAGCGTCTGCACGCCAGCGACTGCTCGACAATGACTGCACGCCAGCGACTGCACGCCAGCGACTGCTCGACAATGACTGCACGCCAGCGACTGCACGCCAGCGACTGCTCGACAATGACTGCACGCCAGCGACTGCACGCCAACGACTGCTCGACAATGACTACACGCCAGCGACTGCTCGACAATGACTACACGCCAGCGACTGCACGAGAGCGACTGCTTGACAATGACTGCACGCCAGTAGTAGGGATGACTATCCACAGAGGATTTTTTTTATGGGAAAAAATCCTCTGTGGATAGTCATGGTTTTCAGGTAAAATTGGCCATTCACAGATTTGGAGTTAAAGGTTTCTTATGAGGAAAATAATTTCTGAGATTTTAGAAGTTTGTTAAGAGTTTTTATGAAGAAAATAAGTAGGAAAATCTTAAACAAAAATTCAGGAAAAATCGTGTTTGTGTGTGCATTTCCAGGTAAACTCTACGGACATATTTTACCAGTTTTCAACACCTCGTATTTTTTCAAAAGACCATTTTCAGAGTATATTGTCTTAGACGTTTTGTTAAGGAAAACAGACAACTTAGCCATAACATTTAGTTTTATATGCATTTAAGACCGAAAATTAGTCAATCAGTTTAAGCTCAAATTCGTCAGAGTGCACTTTGTTAGCAATTTCTTCAGAGTCCATTTCAAACCAATTTTCATCAGAGTCCATTTTATACCAAAAACTCGTCAGAGTCCACTTGTTAGCAAATTTCATCAGAGTCAAAGTTTTACCTGAAAATTAACAGAGTCCAATTAACCACAGAAATTCGTCAGAGTTCAGTTTAAGCACAAAATTCGTCAGAGTCCACTTTGTCCCGAAAATTATTCAGAGTCCACTCTGTGAGCAAAATTTGTCAGAGTCCAATTCAAGTTCAAAATTTGTTAGAGACCACATTTTCGCTACTAGTAGCCCAATTTTAGCCTAATTTTAAACAGTCATATTTCAAACGTAGTAAATAAGATCCGAACAAATACCAAGTTCTAGCTCCTGTTCCAGCCTTAACCCACTCTCATAACAGCTTTACTAACAGTCCAATCCCCCTGAAATTTTAAACCGTCATATTTCAGACATAGTAAATAAGATCCGAACAATTACTGAGTTCTAGCTCTCCTGTCCTCAGCCTTTATTCTCTCTCGAATCTTCGTAATACCTATTCAATTTCCCTGAAACTTATACCCTCTGTATAACAGACACAGTAAATAAGATAAAGTCAGTTACCGAGCTCAGCTCATGCCCCACCTTAGTTCATTTGTACAAATGTTTAGTAACAGACTAATTTCCCTAAAATTTGTAACTTCAGTATTTTCAGAGGTAGTAAAATAGTTCCAAAACAGTTACCAAACTCTAGCTCAGATCCACTGCCTTAGCTCATTTGTACATGTTCTTATTATCAGATCAATTCCCCTGAATTTAAGATCACTATGTCTAACGTAGTAAAATAAATCAAGACATTAACCAAGTTTCAGCTCTTGTCCTCCTCCTAGTTCAATGTTCATCAAATTATTTTAGATCAAGCCCCTCTCCAGTCTATCAAAGTAAGCATTTACCTTAATACCCTTGTTGTAATCAGCTATGTACTATTCACACGGTCATATAACACATTACCTTCAATATCTTTGTTTACCCAAGTAAGCAATAATCGCACGGTCAAAAATCTCTCTTACCCTTTCCCTACATTACCTTCTCATCCCCAACTTATCCAACCTTCAATAATCGTACTGTATTTGCATATTTTTTCTAAATTCACTGTGTTCTTCGTATTCTCATCATGTGTTTCCATGTTCATTCCATGTTTCTTCAAATGTTCACAGCCCATTCANTCTCTTTTCTTCTCTCTCTCTCTCTCTCTCTTCTTCTCTCTCTCTCTCATTTTCTCTCTTCTCTCTTATCTCTTTTTTCTGTCCTCTCCTATCTTTCCTTCTTTCTCTCTCTCTCTCTCCCTTTTTCTTTTTCTCTTTGCTCTCTTTCTTATTTTCCTTCTCTCTCTCTTCTCACCTCTCTCTCTCTTCTTCTCTTTTCCCTCTCTTCTCACTCCTTTTCTCTCTTCTCACTTTTTCTGCTTCTGTCTTTCTCTTATCATCTCGACTCTCTCTCTTTCTCCCTCTCTTCCCCTTCTCTCTTCCTCTCTCCTTTTTTTCTCTCTCTCTCCTCTCTGTCTCCATCTTTCTAAATGCAATAAAGATAATTATACCTAATAAATTAAACCTTTGCTCCAAAACGTTATATCATGACATTTAATATACGTTTTATTAAAACGTTTTGACCTCACGTTTTAAAGTCGTCTATACAAATTCTCAAAATATGTATTTTAAACGTAATTTAAAACGTGCCCAAAACAATAAAATGCCGTTTATAGGACGTTTTTAAAACGTGAAAATGTTTGCTGGGTGCATACACATCCAGTGGGTGTTATTGGACCCCATACCCATTCTATGAGTGGATGTGATCCCCATACCCATCCTGCGGGTGGATGTGACCCCCCCATACCCATCCTGTGGGTGGTATTGGACCCCTTACTCACCTAACAGGTGGTAGTGGACAATATACCCATCCTATAGTTGCTATAGTAGACACCATACCATCATGTTTGCCGTAATTTGCCCCATAGACATTACAACGTAACATCGTTTTCTGTTAGCGTTCCTACAAAACATTCTTTAAATATTTTTAAAGCACAGACTATGGTATATAATATTGATTGGTGAAGCACTGTTATTCTATGTAATAATTTATAGTGCTTATTATAATTTACTAAGAACAACTAATATTTCTCAAAACAAAACTACGAGCCTTCAATAGGATGTAGCTGATCGGTAATATTCTAAGAGCATGGACAATAGTAGGTAAATTTCACAACCCATGTGGGTCCTGAAAACTACAATTTTCGTTATAATTGAATCAATCACGACTATTCTGCTATCTACGTTGATGGACGGGTACTGTGAGACGTAAATTGGTACGTGAGGAAGAGTTTGGGCCTTGGTAAAAAAGGTAACTGGGAATATATCACATATGTACTAAATCACATTCAACATATAGACTTTAAGCATTAAGTCATATATGTGCTGTCTTGTGTGAGGACGGGTTGTGCGCGTACGAGCCAAAAGTGACGTTCTTTTTAAGAGGACGGGTTGCACATGGCTGCTGCCTGCCAGGTGGAGGCATCATAACGGATCAACATTTTTCGTGAACATGACTTTCCGCCATTAATAGAAGACAGTGTATCAGGAAATGAACCCACTGTTGTAAATACTGCAGTTCCAGGTGAGGTAGATGAAGTAACCCACAACTCTGTAAGTGGAACGTCTGTGGGAGTGACTCCCAGTGCGAATGAGGCCGGTGAAGGTAACTTAGATCAGGACGATAAAGGTAATGCAGGTAATATACATGTGGACGCCCATAAAATAGGCGCTGACGCTGCGCAGAGCTGCGATGCTGACCTTGGTGAGGTGACGGTGGAACAAGTAATTGGTTGTCAACTGCATGTAGAGGATGACACCATGGAGAATAGTGATGTAGAAATGTCTGTTCAGAGGGCAACTCCACCCTCTTCAGTAAGGTATGATAGAAAGGGTAAGGGTAGTGTGAAGGCTGGGGGTGTGAAGGCTGGTTTTGTAACCAGTCATGTGAAGAAACGTGGGAAAAAATTTTCTCAGAGTATTGATCTGATACGTATGAAGGACTGCGCCGCTAAATTAAAAGTCTCTGAAAAAATTGAGCAGGTTGTTGCCGTTGAAGTTCACCGTGACCAAGGGTCACGAAGAGTCACCGAAATGTAGCAAGGGCACAGTACAACCGGTGAGTGGGGATCATGGTAGAGAGAACAGTGATAAGGCGTGGTGGGATCTTGTGGAACATGAGCAGAACCGAGACGCGAGGGCAAATATTAAACTTAGTTTTCGAAAAGGGAAAGAAGACACTAAGATAGTGTCAAGTGAGATAATGATGGATAAAGAGTAAATTTGTTTTCTCTCAAAATTACATTCGGGAAGCCTATTAATTTTAATTGTGCTACTTTGGACATTAATGGGCTCAATTGTAGAAATAAACAGTTGCAGCTGTTATCATTGTTTAAATATCATAATTTGGATGTACTTTTAGTGCAAGAACACAATGTACAAGATGTTAAGAAACTTGATGTGCTGCTTGATTACTTTTAAATATTAATAATTCCAACGAACTTGTTGAAAGGTGGTACATGATATTGATTGCTAAGCGAGCCCACATCAAGGTTCTTAATACTGAAATGGATGATAATGGTAATGTTTTATATGCGAGGATATCATTTTTTGACACCATAATTCCTCTGCTTAATGTGTATGCTCCCTCTGGCACCCGCATGAAGAAAGAGAGGGAGGACTTGTTCTCTAACGAGTTATTGTATTTTTTTCAGAAATGATACACGTAAAGGTTTTTTTGGTGGCGACTTTAATTGTGTCACTTCTGTGAGAGATTGTAGCATTCAGTCGAACGCATGTGTATCTCCTGCTTTAACTACACTTTTGAAATGTATTGGTTTCAAGGATGCGAATAGCATTAACGGAGGTGTATATGAATACACATATGTTCACCAGAATTATGGTTCTAGGCTTGACAGAATATATATGCACTCATTACATGATAAAATTAGTTCTTGCAGTACTGTTCCGGTCAGCTGTTCAGATCACTGTATGGTTGTGGTGAATGAAGCTTGTTATTGACGATCAGGTTAAAGTGGGGACGGTCATAGAAGCTCAATTGCAGTCTGTTGCAGAGTAGAGATGTAATTGATAATTTTCAAGTATTGTGGGAACATCTGGTTGGGCAAAAACATAAGTTCAGATGTCTGTTGGAGTGGTGGGACATGTGTAAAGTTGCATGCAAAAGTTTCTTCGCGAAAGTGTCCAAAAGAAAGACTGCTGAAAAATATGGTCTGTTAACCTTATTCCAACACAGACTAAAACAACTTTATGTAAAGGTCAATATGGGATTAGACAAGTATGAAGAAATTACCATTTTAAAAGACAGAATTAACAAATTGCGGGATGAAATGGGATGGGATTGTATGTTATGTTCGAGGTGAATTAGAGACATTGTACAAAAAAGTGAACGTGGACCAAGGTATGCGGGAGTATTTCCTTGGAAAATGTACACGGGTTTTAACCCAGGATGACAAGTAAGTAAGTAAGTAATTATCAAAAGAAGGCACCAAACCGGGAAGGCTATGTAGCACCATCAAATGTGCGGAATAATCAGAGGGCGCTAAATATCACCAAGGACGCCAATACGAGAACAAAAACGCATAAGGCGAACGATATCAAAAGTATCCGAGTCACCAAGAATTCTATCAAGGGACAGGTGACCGCGAGGGGCGGTCGGAAAGCAAGACACACGCTCGTGTTGACCAGACCACACACTAGAAGGTGAAGGGACGACGACGTTTCGGTCCGTCCTGGACCATTCTCAAGTCGATTGTGATGAGGAATTGTTGTTGTTGTTTAAGATTCGCTACTCAGAACAATAAGTTCCATGTAGCACGGGCTATGGTGAGCCCGTAAGTGGAGGCTCTTTGGAGCCATTATATGTACCAGTAGCTGATACTAGAGATCTAGCGATGGATGGGGGTCTTCATGCTGGTTTTCAGCCTGGAGGGCTGGCTATAGCAGTTATGGAGCTGGTGGGATTAGTGTCGACCTCTAGGTTTTCCGTTTTTTCTTTGCCTGCGACTTTGGCTGAGTAGTGCTGTCGTTGGAGTTTGGTGACGTGGCCTCCATGAGGAAGTCTTGAACCGTATATGTGTCGTATTTGTGATGCGGCGCTGGAGCTCCTACTATGATTTCCTTGTCTGGGGAGTCTGTAACCTCCGTGGTGGGTGTTTTTGTCTTTCGCCTCGCAGCCTTAGGTAGGCTTAGGTGTTGTTGATTGGTGGTTGTATCTATTTCAGGAGCGCTGTTGGTGCTGTTATCGTTTGTAGACAGCACGTCTGCTAGCGCGACTGCTGAGACTGTGATGGTAGGAGTGTTGGGAGCTGGAGAAGGAATTACCTCTGTGTCGCCCGGGTCATGGGCGGTTCTGGAGTCGGTGTTGAAGTTTACCGCACGGTCGTCCTGGTGGTAGTCTCTGGAGTGGTAGAGGAGGCAGTGAGATTTACGCTAGTGGCTATGATGGGGGCCAGGCCATTGTCTATGTATAATGCCTTCAGTTCACTAACAAAGTGCTGGTTGTCAGGTCCTGCAAGCCTTTCTGCTAGTTTCAGAAGACCAGGGATAATGCCTGCACGTGATGCAGGGGGCTGTGAAGGAGCCTGTGGGACGTTGGGTCCCCAATGAGAAGGCTGTGTCGCCTGCTGGGAGGAGCCACATGTTGGTAAGACCGGAAAGTCTTCTGGTCGATTAGTGAGAGCTAAGGTGGTGGGTTGAACGCTAGGGGCTCTGGTCGAGGAGGTAGAAGGGTTGTTTCTCTTGGCTTCAACCTGGGCCTTGATGCTTTCCTGTCTGCGGGGGCAGCGGTAGGAAATTGCGGGGTGATTGCCATCACAGAGCAAGCAGCGATGGACTGTTGCCTTGCATATGGAGTAGTGATGGTCCAGTGCGCACAGGCTGCACCTCTGGACTGGGTGCTGACACTTGTTGGTCGGGTGGGAGAGCTCGTAGCACTTAAAACACTGCTGGATCTCATGGTATCGTTCTTTTTTTTATTTGGTGGGGTGGTATTTTTAGGCCGAAGCAGTAGAATCCTTGTGTGGCAGCC
This sequence comes from Procambarus virginalis, assembly GCA_020271785.1. Lineage (NCBI taxonomy): Eukaryota > Metazoa > Arthropoda > Malacostraca > Decapoda > Cambaridae > Procambarus > Procambarus virginalis. Next base: position 6,861 of record WNGS01159560.1, read on the forward strand.
TGGGTGGCCGCAGCTATGGTGGTGAACGTAATCTTCATTGATGTTTTGTCAGTGTTGCAGAACTCAAGGTTGAATACCGACAGGTTTGGATTTTCGTCCTCGATATTGACCATGATATGATGTTGAGGTCGCTCAGCGATCCACTGGCTGGTCCTGCTGGTAAAAACAGTTCTTCCGGCCAAGAACTGACGTGGGAAGTGAGGATGTAGGTGGTGCTCTTTGCGAAGAATGGCATCGTTAGTCAGGAGTTTTTCTAGCTCCTCGTCACATGAAACGAAGAGCACGATATCTTCACCTTTCTGACTAATGTCAGCGGGTTCGAGGCCAGTAATGTCCTTCAGGACCTTTAAAGTATTGCTTCTCCCAATGGCATGACCGTCAAGTGGAGTCGCTCTGACCTTAAGACGTTTGGGTCACATTGTGACCACACTGATTCTTGTGATGAGTTGGCGGGAGATGTCTCCCCCGTCGAGTGTGTGATGAGGAAGTTAAGACGTTTGGGTCACATTGTGACCACACTGATTCTTGTGATGAGTTGGCAGGAGATGTCTCCCCCGTCGAGTGTGTGATGAGGAAGTAGAGGCAGGCAATGAATAGGCAAGAGAGAGCTGAGGAGCAAAGTAAGGTGTAGTAGAGGGGATAGTAATAATAATAAGAGTTGCAGAAGGCCTATTGGCCCATACGAGGCAGCTCCTATTATAACCACCGAATGAGAAGGAGATAGGAATAAGAAGAGGATAGCAAGGGAGCGTAGGAGAAGAGAGAAAGAAAAGGAAAGAGAAAGAAAGAAAATAGAAGGGGTAGGCTTATGTTATACTTTAGCCACGTTATTGTGACTCATCGCCTGCACACACGCTCGTCCCAGAAGTCAGGACATTCAAGAAGGACATGCACGACCGTAAGAGGGCCAATGCAAATTGGACCATAAGGAGCAGGGCGGCGCTCCATCAAGTGACCATGATTTAAGCGAGTATGGCCAATACGCAACCTCGCCAGAGCAGTTTCCCATCGCCGGTTACGGTGATAGGAGGACGGCCACGAGGAAACACAACATTTAAGAGTATGGAGTTTGTTACCAGTAACAGACGACCAAGAAGCCTGCCAACGGGTAAGGATGGAGGAATGAATAACTGGGTAAAAGTCGGAATATGGAATACCTTTACGAGAGATGGGACAAGAGTGGACAGCTTCCTTGGCGGCAGCATCCGCAATCTCATTTAAAGACACACCAACATGGCTGGGAACCCAACAAAACTCAACCGACTTAAACTTACTGTGAACAAGAAACAGCCAATGCTGGATCTCAACAACTACTGGATGAACCGGATTAAAGGACCCGAGAGCCATGAGGGCACTACGAGAGTCAACAACCTCAAAGGAAGACTGACAACGAGAAAGCAGGAGACGAAGAGCATAAAGAATAGCATAAAGCTCCGCTGTAAAGATGCTAGTCTCCGGAGGTAAGCGACACATATAAGTGCGATCAGGAAAAACAAGAGAGTAGCCAACACCGTCCGCAGACTTAGACCCATCGGTGAAGACAGAAACGGAGCAGGAGTGAGAAGAAAAGTGCTCAAGAAAAAGGTGTTTTAGAACCGTAGGAGGGGTAAAAGTTTTAGTGATGCGATGTAAAGGTAAGAAAAACGGTGGAATAGGAATACTGAATTTGTACCATAAGTCATTGGCAATCTTATGTGTTACCTTTAGAAAGGAGATAATGCAGAGGAATAGTGTAAATGCGCTAGGACATTACTATTGTAAATTATGTGTTAGCTACTTGATACATATGCCAGAGTATACTGACCTTGCCTTTATTTGTAGGTTTTTTAATGATGAACAGTAAACAAGTATATGATGCTATACTGCCAAATATAGTTCCTAGAGTAGAGGAGGCATATCCACTCTTTAGCTGGCAAGTAATTTCGGCGAACCTTCATGATAAATTTATTGCCCCAAAACAACGTGAGCTATTGTATCACTATATTAATGAGACCTTTCCTACTAATGATAGGTTGTTGATGTTGGGCAATAAGGACAATAATAGATGTAACCAATGTTCTGAAATTGAAAATAATATGCATATATTTTATTTCTGTAAGCAGAAAGTTGTTCTTGTAAACTGGATTAGAGACACTTTTAAGGCTTTATGTGGACCACGTATTAGAGTGGAGTTAATGAGTTTTTTAATGTTTCATATTGACATAAAATGCAAGAAAATTAAGAATACAATAATTATGTTACTTTCTGATTACATTTTTTGTGTGTGGATAGGCAGGCAGGAAGGTTACTCAGTAGACAAAATATTGAAGTTCTTGCGAGGCAGGATCAGGTATAACATTTGGGGTTTAAGGCTCATTCTCGGTGATGATATGGAAAATTTGTTTACTGAGAATTATGTAAAATATATATAAATGTAATAATTTCCCCTGTATTTTAATGTACATTTATTCTCCAATTTTTATAAATCGTTTATAAGTAAATAAGTATAACATTCAGGGCTTTTTTAAAGATCATGTTCTGTACTAATGAAACAATTGTAATGTATAATTGCCTTGTAAAACTTATGTATATGTGATTTATATTGTATTTTCCTAAATAAAGATAAAAAAAAAATCGCCTTCATCAGAGCAAAGTAGAATGAAGATAAGAAAACATTGCTGATCAGATCTTTATATCCGCCTGGGCAGATCACCTGACCACCAAGAATAAGTGAAGGAAAGGAAATATATATAAATAATAAATAAATAAATATGTTTATTCAGGTAAGGTACATACATACAAGTGATGTTACATTAATGGATCGAATTATAGATAGAGCTAGTACATACAATGCCTAAAGCCACTATTACGCAATGCGTTTCAGGCAGTTACTCACTACTCACATCGGGCACAGAAGGCCCACTGGCCCACACAAGGCAGCTCCTATTAATATCCCCAAGTGCCATACGGGTTAAATGGATGCTATATTGTTTTGACGTGCCATATTGAGGCTTATATAAGGATCCAACTTGTACATACCAGGGCTCACATTAAGGCTCTTGTTACAGTGTTTGATCAGAGCAGGCTCGATCACATTTCGTTCAACGAAATCCTTACTTTTAACAATATATTTTGCCCCTGTGAAGTCGATAGAATGATCACATAAACAGTAATGTTTATGTGATCATTCTATCGACTTCACAGGGGCAAAATGTGACTGGACAGTGACAGTCACATCTGTTGGACGTAACAATCCGACCACTTACATCTGTTGGAGATAAGTCCGACCCGTCACAACTGGACGTAAACACGCTCATAAATGTTGGACTGACGGATATACAATTATTTCATGCAAACCTAATTACTTCGGGACGCAACATTCAAAATTCTGCATAACGGCAATGTTAATTTGTAGTACATTAACAAGGATAACTTTTATTTTCACAGACATTTATTGTGAACTATGCACTGATTGGCCACATGCGCACGACTGCTCGCTAGAGACTGCTCATCAGCGACTACACAACGACTGTTCGACAATGACTGCACGCCAGCGACTGCACGACAATGACTGCACGACAGCGACTGCACGACAGCGACTGCTCGACAATGACTGCACGCCAGCGACTGCACGCCAGTGACTGCACGACAGCGACTTCTCGCCAGCGACTGCACGACAGTGACTGCACGACAATGACTGCACGCCAGCGACTGCTCGGCAGAGACTGCATGACTGCGACTGCACGATAACGACTACACGACAGCGACTGCACGACAGCGACTGCACGACAGCGACTGCTCGACAATGACTGCACGCCAGCGAATGCACGCCAGGGACTGCACGACAGCGACTCCTCGACAATGACTGCACGTTTGCGACTGCACGCCAGTGACTGCACGCCAGCGACTGCATGTCAGCGACTGCACGATAGCGACTGCTCGACAATGACTGCACGACAGCGACTGCACGACAGCGACTGCACGCCAGCGACTGCTGGACAATGACTGCACGACAGCGACTGCATGCCAGCGACTGCTCGACAATGTCTTCTCGCCAGCGACTGCAAGCCAGCAACTGCTCGACAGCGACTGCACGACAGCGACTGCACGCCAGCGGCTTCTCGACAATGACTGCTCGCCAGCGACTGCACGCCAGAGACTGCTCGACAATGACTGCTCGCCAGCGACTGCTCGACAATCACTGCACGCCAGCGACTGCTCGACCATGACTGCATGCCAGCAACTGCTCGACCATGACTGCACGCCAGTGACTGCACGCCAGCAACTGCTCGACAATGACTGCACGCCAGCAACTGCTCGACCATGACTGCACGCCAGCGACTGCACGCCAGCGACTGCACGCCAGTGACTGCTCGACAATGACTGCACGCCAGCGACTGCACGCCAGCGACTGCTCGACAAAGACTGCACGCCAGCAACTGCACGCCAATGACTGGACGCCAGCGACTGCACGACAATGATTGCTCGACAATGACTGCACGCCAGCGACTGCACGCCAGCGACTGCATGCCAGCGACTGCTCGACAATGACTGCTCGCCAGCGACTGCTCGACAATGACTGCACGCCAGCGACTGCACGTGTCGGGAATCCGACACACAATTAGCATAGTCTCCCCTTAGTCAGTATCCTCTTAAAAGTATAAAATGGGAGACTCCGTGACGTCATCGATGTCGCCATATATTTACAAAATATAATATTGTATATACAACAGTCTTGCATCTAAATTTAACAAAACAAGTACTCAATAAGACTGAATATAATTATTAACACCATAATATAGCTTGACTCTCTTGTTAACGTAAATTTAATTTAGAAGTGGAACCAATTAGAGTTCAGGGGCATCGGAGCCCGGGGCGTCACTTACTGATGCTCCCTCACAACAACAATAAGAAACCACAGCCCCACGCTGTACATGGCTCCAGAGCTGGTGTAACTAACTAGACACCCAAATTACGTGTCAACAACCAGCAACACAGCCTATTAACATCACAGCAACGACCGTAAATTGTGATTTGGAATAGCAAGATGCTGTGCAGACAGTTGGACCATACACATAATTAACCTAGCTGTTTGCCAACGCTTGTAGCCTCCCACAGCCGCCATTACGTGGCACCCAGAGGCACAGGGGCACACCCATTTGATGCTACAATTACACAGCCTTAGCAGGGCCCATACAACAGGAACAGCTAAGCCCACTCTAGTTATTGTGGAAGTAGTATTCATAACTAGTAATAATTATTGAAATAATAGTAGATTAGACCACCATATGTGGTATGATATAAAATTAAACTTAGGTAAACAATTGGTAGTTTAAGAAGGAGCCATCTTAAAGTGGTTTAAGCTACAAATTGTCCCCCCAGGTATGTGAGTTAATTTCAGGCAGTTTTAACAAGTACATACAGTCCACTCAATTAATTCTTACTTACTAAGAATATAAATAAGATAAACTTTATTTTATTGAAGTCAATTAAATAGGGAGGTATACTGCCTGGAGTTTTCCCCACATATTATTGGTCCTTCGAACCTAGATGATTATATCAGTTAACCAGTAGGTACATTGCACCTAGATATAAGATCCTGATATATAACATTGGTGCAC
>WNGS01159561.1:0-37585 GCA_020271785.1 Procambarus virginalis
TTTACTCGGAAGCATGTTGTTCTTCGTCCCTCTTTGTCGCTTTATGGTCATCCCATTGTGTACAGGGATTCCGCAAAGCTCTTGGGGTTAGTCTTTGACACTCGTTTGTCTTGGTCAGCCCATATCTCCGAGTTGAGTGCTCTAAGGATCTTAACCTCCTTAAGGTTTTGTCCCATACTTCTTGGGGAGCGGATAGACGCACGCTCCTATATTTGCACTCCTCTCTCGTCCTGTCTAAACTCGATTATGGTTGCCCTGCTTACTCTTCTGCTTCTTCTTCTACTCTTCGCCGTCTTGATGCTTTGCACCATACTGGGTTGCGTCTCAGCTCTGGTGCCTTTCGTTCGACTCCCGCCCTCAGTTTGTATGTTGACACTGGCTTTCTCTCTCTCCAGGACCGCCGTGACCGCTACTGTCTTCGCTATCTTGCGCGGTCCTTACAGCATCCTTCCTCTCGCCTCTGTCGTGCTTTGACTTTTCCTCCTCCTGTAGCTCCTGTTCCTCTTCATTGTCTCCCACTTTCTGTCCGGTTATCTCGCTTGCAGGATTCTCTTTCTGTTCATCTTTCTAATGTTTCTCCTCGTATTGTTCCTTCCTTGCCTCCGTGGAGAGTCCCCCTTCCCAAGTTTTGTACGTCCTTGACTTGTATTACTAAAGCCTTTACCCCTCCTACAGTTCTGAAAAGCCTCTTCCTTGAGCACTTTTCTTCGCACTCCCGCTCTATTTCCATCTTTACCGATGGGTCTAAGTCTGCGGACGGTGTGGGCTACTCTGTTGTTTTTCCTGACCGTACTTATATGTGTCGCCTCCCTTCGGAGGCTAGCGTCTTTACGGCGGAACTTTATGCTATTCTCTATGCTCTCCGTCTCTTGCTTTCTCATTCTCATTCCTCCTTTGTGGTTGTCGTTGACTCTCGTAGTGCCCTAATGGCTCTTGGGTCCTTTAATCCTGTCCACCCAGTGGTCATCGAGATTCAGCAATGGCTGTTTCTTATTTCTAGTAAGTTTAAATCGGTAGAGTTTTGCTGGGTTCCCAGCCATATTGGTGTTTCTTTGAATGAGCGTGCGGATGCTGCCGCTAAGGAAGCCATCCGTTCTTGTCCCATCTCCCGTAAGGGTCTTCCTTATTCTGACTTTTATCCGGTTATTCATTCCTCTATCCTTGCCCGTTGGCAGAGTTGTTGGTCCTCTGTGGTTAGTAACAAACTGCGTACTCTCAAACGTAGTGTGTCCCCGTGGCCTTCCTCCTACCACCGTAACCGGCGGTGGGAAACTGCTTTAGCACGGCTGCGGGTTGGCCATACTCGCTTAACCCACGGTCACTTAATGGAGCGCCGCCCTGCTCCTTGTTGTCCGAATTGCGTTGTCCCTCTTACGGTTATGCATATCCTTGTTGAATGTCCTGCCTTCCAGGACGAGCGTGTGTCTTGCTTTCCGACCATCCCTCGCGGTCACTTGTCCCTCGATAGATTTCTAGGTGAATCGGATACTTTTGATATCGTTCGCCTTATGCGTTTTTGTTCTTGTATTGGCTTTCTTGGTAATATTTAGCGCCCTCTGATTATTTCGCACTTTGATGGTGCTACATAGCCTTCCCGGTTTGGTGCCTTCTTTTGATAATTACCTTACCTTCACTTTCTAGTGTAATGGAGAGATCCTATGATCGACTTGAAAGGTATGTCCTGTCACACTGTAGCTGAGAACATGCTGTTGTGGCAGCGATCATGAGGTAAATATATTATTGTTCTGAGATACTTATATTTTGTGATTCTTTTGTCTAGATGGAAGAGAATTCCTGCAGGCAAGATCTTCATCAGAACTATGTCATCAGTAATACTCCTGTTTTTTCAGGGATATTACTGCGTGGGCCCTAAGCCTCTGGCTGGCCCACTAAGTGTTGCTTTTTTCTGTTTTACTTGGGCGGAGTATGAGTATTTATTACTCGTATGGTCGCTTCAGTAAGATTTTGCCATATGTGTTTAATAACAACTTCTGCTCTGTTGAATCTAAGTTGAAATCTTAATGGGTGTGTAACTGTGCACTGTGTTAGGTAATGTTCCAGTGGTCTGTCGGGCATTTCTCCACAGTGCTGACATTTCCTCTCATCTTCCGGAACCTGTAAGTCTATTTGCCATGCACATGGGTATCCATGCCTGATGTGATGTAAGTGTACTTCTGTTGCTCTACTGCTCCCTTTCATCAAACTAAGGGATTCGTAGTTGGTTGAATTCTTGTACCAACCCGCAGATCCTGATGTTGCAACTGCTGTGTTGTGGTCACTGTACATCTTTTGCATTGCTCTGTTTCTAATTACTTTCTTAATCTGTGATAGACTCTGTGGTATGTAAATGTCTACATTTCTTCTCTTAGTTGCAAGTTTTGCAGCTACATCTGCAATGTCATTTCCTATTATTCCCACATGACTTGGCACCCAGTTGAGAAGTACCCGTCGGCCTTGTCGTTTGAGTGTTTGCATTAATGATATGACATTTGTGATCAGATGTATGTTATCACATATGTGTTCTTGTTGCAAGGTTTCAATGGCGGTTCTCGAATCTGTATGTATGATAACATGTTGTCAGTGTTCAGCAAGAGCATGTTCCAAAGCCTCTTGAATGGATAGCATCTCTGTTTGTAAAGTCGAACACCCATTTGAGAGCCTCCAACTATTTACAGTTTCCTGATTTAACTGCAGTTCCGATTTCTTGTCCCTGCTGATCTACTGATCCATCTGTGAAGTAAGTGAAGCTGTCGGATGCCATGTTTCCTTCTAAATGCATCTGTGCAATGTTATGTAGCAGATGAGGATTTGTCTGATTCTTTTTTCCTTCAATAACCATAATCTTAGTCTGCTGGCGGAGATTCCCAAGGGGCTTTCTTAACAAAGTCTGCGTGTATTTCGTCGACACCCTTCTCAGTGACTATGTTTGTAATATCGAATGTATTGATGGTGTTCGTCGCACAATGGGTCCATCTGTTGCTATTGGAGGCTCTTCTGTCCAGAGTTAGTGCTTCAGTGATTAGATCTTTAAGTGAACTGATTCTAGGTCTAGTCAATATCTTGGTCAGCATGCACGCAGCAATCCCTTTTACACTTATTTCAATCGATGTTAGCTTGGTTTCTAGTCTTAGGTTCAGTATTTTAGTCCATCTGGGAGCTCCTGTTATGACTCGCAATGCATCGTTTTTAATAACCTCAACGTTTGCACACTGACCAGGAGAAAGAGTGAGTAAGACAGGCGCTGCATAATCAACTAGGGAACGAACGGCGTGTATGTAAAACATTCTTAACACTTTGTGTCCCGCTCCTAGACGGGGCCCTGTGATTGCTCTCATTATATTTAGTCGTGATTTTGCTTTCCCCTTTAGATATTGAATTTGCTTGTTGAATTTCATTTTAAAATCTATCCACACTCCGAGATATTGATATTGTGTAACCCACTGAAGGTTAATCTCTTGAATGCGTAGGTGCCTGTCTGGAGGGGTAAACTCGCCAGTGTTTCTCACTATGGTGGCTGTTAGTGTGCTTGTTCCCTCTATGGTGGCTGTTAGTGTGCTTGTTCCCTCTATCGTGGTTGTTAGTGTGCTTGTTCCCTCTATGGTGGTTGTTAGTGTGCTTGTTCCCTCTATGGTGGTTGTTAGTGTGATTGTTCCCTCTGTCGTGGTTGTTAGTGTGCTTGTTCCCTCTATGGTGGTTGTTAGTGTGATTGTTCCCTCTATGGTGGTTGTTAGTGTGCTTGATCCCTCTATGGTGGCTGTTAGTGTGCTTGTTCCCTCTATGGTGGTTGTTAGTGTGCTTTTTCCCTCTATGGTGGCTGTTAGTGTGCTTGTTCCCTCTATGGTGGCTGTTAGTGTGCTTGTTCCCTCTATGGTGGTTGTTAGTGTGCTTGTTCCCTCTATGGTGGTTGTTAGTGTGCTTGTTCCCTCTATGGTGGTTGTTAGTGTGCTTGTTCCCTCTGTGGTGGTTGTTAGTGTGCTTGTTCCCTCTATGGTGGTTGTTAGTGTGCTTGTTCCCTCTATGGTGGTTGTTAGTGTGCTTGTTCCCTCTATGGTGGCTGTTAGTGTGCTTGTTCCCTCTATGGTGGCTGTTAGTGTGCTTGTTCCCTCTATGGTGGTTGTTAGTGTGCTTGTTCCCTCTATGGTGGCTGTTAGTGTGCTTGTTCCCTCTATGGTGGTTGTTAGTGTGCTTGTTCCCTATATGGTGGCTGTTAGTGTGCTTGTTCCCTCTATGGTGGCTGTTAGTGTGCTTGTTCCCTCTATGGTGGCTGTTAGTGTGCTTGTTCCCTCTATGGTGGTTGTTAGTGTGCTTGTTCCCTCTATGGTGGCTGTTAGTGTGCTTGTTCCCTCTTCAGAGAAAAGTCCCATCCGGTCCCAGGAGCTGGAGGTCTGGGAGGTAGTGCTATAGTAATAACCGTTTTTGTAGCAAAGTGGTCACTGGTCAGAACATGGTCAACTGACCAATGACACAACTCATAAATTCTGGTGGAGACAACCGAGAGGTCCAGTTCCCCCCCACCAGTGTGGGTTGGTTCCGTCGAGTTAGGCAGACGGACTTCTGGCACTTCATCCAAAAGGTGTTCAATATGTCTTCCGTTCGTGTCGGTTCTTTGTGAATTAAGTAGTAATTCACTATGAGTGTTGAAGTCACCAGAGATGATAGTAGGAGTGGTGACAGCTATTCCAAAGATTGCAGAGAAATTCACGTCGTGTTTTCTAGTGCTTCTATATACATTGAAGATGGACAGCATTGAGTTCCTCACAGTGAGATTAACACCCATAATTCGACGTTCTCACCACAGTTAGGCAGGTCTGTGATTGCCATGGCATTGATATGATTTCTGACTAGAATTGAAATGCCTCTGGCGCCACCTTGTTCAATTGGGCAGTGGAAACCCAATTCATAAATTACCTCGGCTGAAGACACTGAAAAACTTCAAGCTGATATTAATAAAGTTTTCGACTGGGCATCAGAAAATAACATGATGTTTAACAGTGATAAATTCCAGGTACTCAGGTACGGTAAAAATGAGGACCTTAAACATAATACAGAGTACAAAACACAATCAAATGTGCCCATAGTAGGAAAACAGCATGTAAAGGATTTGGGAATAATGATGTCTGACGACCTAACGTTTAGGGAGCATAACCAAGCAAATATTGCGACAGCCAGAAAAATGATAGGATGGATTACGAGAACTTTCAAATCCAGGGATCACATCACAATGCTTGTACTCTTCAAGTCACTTGTGCTGTCCCGTCTTGAGTACTGTTCAGTACTCACTTCCCCCTTCAGAGCAGGAGAGATTGCTGAAATAGAGGGAATACAGAGAACATATACAGTACGTATAGACGTGATAAAGCACCTAAATTATTGGGATCGTCTCAAAGCTCTCCAAATGTACTCACTAGAAAGAAGACGAGAGAGATATCAAATAATATACACCTGGAAGATACTGGAGGGCCAGGTCCCAAATCTACACAGTAAAATAACAACGTACTGGAGTGAACGATATGGAAGAAAATGCAGAATAGAACCAGTGAAGAGCAGGGGTGCCATAGGCACAATCAGAGAACACTGTATAAACATCAGAGGTCCACGGTTGTTCAACGTCCTCCCAGCAAGCATAAGAAATATTGCCGGAACAACCGTGGACATCTTCAAGAGGAAACTAGATTTATTCCTCCAAGGAGTTCCGGACCAGCCGGGCTGTGGTGGGTATGTGGGCCTGCGGGCCGCTCCAAGCAACAGCCTAGTGGACCAAACTCTCACAAGTCAAGCCTGGCCTCGGGCCGGGCTTGGGGAGTAGAAGAACTCCCAGAACCCCATCAACCAGGTATCAACCAGGTAAACCTTGATATCCTGGGATATTGGTATATCTTTCAGTCCTGGCAAGTGTTTCTTGAAGTAAAACATTATCAATGTTGTACTTGAGAAGCACTGCTCTGAGTGTTTGTGCTTTGTTTTTGAATCCTTGAATGTTCCATTGTATAATCTTGAGATTGTCCATTATTCTGTTCGAGATGAATCCATTGTGTCCATGGTAGTTTCTAAAGTGCTGATTTCCCCGACGGCTTGTGTCTGCTTGGCTGGAGTGAAGACTGCTGTTGGGTGACGAAACAATTCAGTTTCGTCACCTTCTTCGACTTCTACTTCGTCAATCTTTTCAGGTAGGGCTTGTTGAAATGTGGAAGAAATAAGTTCAGTAGATTGTTTTTTGAACTTTGTTATCATTTCCTGTCTTGACTGAGGGTTGGTCTGTTCCAGTGCTTGGAATGTTTTGTCAAGCATCTTGCTGAAGGTCTCTGTCAGGGAGACAATAACCATTGGAACAGTTGTCACTTGATACACCTTTGGTTGCCTTTCATTTGTCTTGGTGAGGATATTCTTGGTTGGGTCCTGGCGTCTTTGCTACATCTAGCTACTGGGGCATTTGATGATGTAGGGATCGTCATTCGTGCTTGGGAGGTCTTGGAGGCAATAGCAGGTATATTCGTTTTGCTGCCCTGATCTATTCGGTTGTTGTTGCCTTGTGGAGCAGTGCTTTGTTTTCTCGAGTTATTGGAGGTCCTGTTCTTGCTCAGACTAGAAGGACTTGGTGCGTTAGTCTGTTGCTGATTTGTATCTTCATTTATTCGGACTTGCCGAGGAGTGTACCACTGGTTTTTTACCGAGGGTCTGGTCGATTGTGATCTAGAAGTTGTGGCTCTGGGTTGCTGGGTAGATTCGAAAGTTTTTTTTTTACCCATTCTGGACACCGTTTGTTTCTAGCGGGATATGTATCCCCGCAGTTTGGACATTTTGCTTTTGTTGGTTTGTCTTCATGCAGATTTTTGCATATGTCGGTGTTGTGGAGCTCGCTGCATACTCCACATCGTTCCGGGCCTCTGCAGCCATCTTTATGGTGGCCAAAGCGCTGACATCTATAACAGCGCATGGGCTCTGGTTTGTACAGCCTTAGCCTGAATTGCCAATAGATCCCATCATTAAGAGTGTTGATGCGAGGTCCTTCTATTATTATGAGGACCTGTCTTGTTTCTACATTATTGTGCTTACACCTTTCTTCCGTTGTGACGCTAGAGCATTCTAAGAGTCTGTTTGCATTAACTTCAACCGGGAAATGTGCATTATCATCTTCGTGATTTTTTCCTCTGGTTTTAGTTCAACCAGGTCTTCTGTACTCCTGAGGTTTGTATTTATATCTGGGTTAGCTGTGGATATGTTATATCTGCCTCTAATGTCAGGTTTGGCTCCAAGATCTGATCCTGGATGATCCTTTTCCAGTGCGGCAATGTTGACATAAGTGGGACCATCTACTGGCTTTTTGGTTTTGAAGATGGTCCTTGGCATTGGTTTGGGGGCTGCTCTTGGGTTCAGGCTGGCTTCTAGATTGGTTTCTTCTGACGATTCTTCGATTCTTCTTCGTTTATTTGCTTTTCTGTTTCCAACAATTTGCCATAGTGGCTCATTGTGAGGAGTAGGATTATCCTGTCATTCAGTATTCCTTTCATCTTCAGCAATTTTCCTTGCTCTTGCTACGAAATCACTGTGTCCTTTTAAAATTAATAATTTCAGAAGAATGGTCAGAAGAGTCCTATCCTGGGGGACATGGTCGCACTGCACTAAATGAGTTGCTGAGGAAGTGATGTGCGTGAGTGTCCTGTGGAGGTCACGGGTGCTAGTCTGCTTGGCTGCCACTCACATATACTTACTGCTCAGGTAAGTTAGGTTAGGCTGGCATAGCTTAGGATGTTGCATGATCCAGTTCTTAAGGCCGCACACGCCTTCCTTCCTCCTCCTCCTCCTCCTCCTTCGTTAGCTCATTGAGCGCTCATAAAATATCCTCAGTGAGGTAACTCGCGCATAATTCTCTACATTCACATCAGGAGCGCTAATGCGAGATCCTCCTTTTACATTAAACACTAAATGCACGCCTTGCAATAATGACATTATATATGTTGCAGAGGTGCCAGATGGGTAAGAAGAGGAGGGGGATGGGTTTGTGAGTAAATGGAGGCAGGGGGGGGGCGAGGGAAGAGAGGGGGGATAGGAATGGGGGGTGGGGAGAGGGAGGGACCAGGAGGTGCAGAAATGATTGAAGATTGAGAGGAGAGGCTGCAGGAGAGAGGAGAGGGTTGCAAGAGAGAGGGGAGGGTTGCAGGAGAGAGGGGAGGGTTGCAGGAGAGAGGGGAGGGTTGCAAGAGAGAGGGAGGGTTGCAAGAGAGAGGGGAGGGTTGCAGGAGAGAGGGGAGGGTTGCAGGAGAGAGGGGAGGGTTGCAGAGAGAGGGGAGGTTTGCAGGAGAGAGGGGAGGGTTGCAGGAGAGAGGGGAGGGTTGCAAGAGAGAGGGGAAGGTTGCAGGAGAGAGGGGAGGGTTGCAGGAGAGAGGGGAGGGTTGCAGGAGAGAGGGGAGGGTTGCAGGAGAGAGGGGAGGGTTGCAGGAGAGAGGGGAGGGTTGCAGGAGAGAGGGGAGGGTTGCAAGAGAGAGGGGAGGGTTGCAGGAGAGAGGGGAGGGTTGCAGGAGAGAGGGGAGGGTTGCAGGAGAGAGGGGAGGGTTGCAGGAGAGAGGGGAGGGTTGCAGGAGAGAGGGGAGGTTGCAGGAGAGAGGGGAGGGTTGCAGAAGAGAGGGGAGGGTTGCAGGAGAGAGGGGAGGGTTGCAGGAGAGAGGGGAGGGTTGCAGGAGAGAGGGGAGGTTGCAGGAGAGAGGGGAGGGTTGCAGGGGAGAGGGGAGGGTTGCAGGAGAGAGGGGTGGGTTGCAGGAGAGAGGGGAGGGTTGCAGGAGAGAGGGGAGGGTTGCAGGAGAGAGGGGAAGGTTGCAGAAGAGAGGGGGGGTTGCAGGAGAGAGGGGAGGGTTGCAGGAGAGAGGGGAGGGTTGCAGGAGAGAGGGGAGGGTTGCAGGAGAGAGGGGAGGGTTGCAGGAGAGAGGGGAGGGTTGCAGGAGAGAGGGGAGGGTTGCAGGAGAGAGGGGAGGGTTGCAGGAGAGAGGGGTGGGTTGCAGGAGAGAGGGGAGGGTTGCAGGAGAGAGGGGAGGGTTGCAGGAGAGAGGGGAAGGTTGCAGAAGAGAGGGGAGGGTTGCAGGAGAGAGGGGAGGGTTGCAGGAGAGAGGGGAGGGTTGCAGGAGAGAGGGGAGGGTTGCAGGAGAGAGGGGAGGTTGCAGGAGAGAGGGGAGGGTTGCAGGAGAGAGGGGAGGGTTGCAGGAGAGAGGGGAGGGTTGCAGCAGGGAGGGGAGTAATGATGGAGAAAGAAGATAGAGGTAGTGGAGTGGGAAAGGGAGGGAGGGATAGGGAAGTGGAGAAGGGCAGGTGCCAGGGGAGGGTTACGCAAGTGATCTATCTGCTTTCTTGAAAATTAGAATTTGTCAGTCTTTCTTTATTTGACAGGTTTCTAATTTGGGGGATTAACTTTGTCATCCTACGCTGCACGTGTTATTGTGAAATGATATCCAGTCTATAGTAGAATGGTATATATATATAAATATATATATATATATATATATATATATATATATATATATATATATATATATATATATATATTGTATATTTTGGTAGCAGTCTTTCCTGTAGGCATATATTATTAAATAATATATTTATTATTGCTCTCAGCCACAGCTCAGGATGGAAGCAAGTCGATGAAGAACTCTGTAGGGTAAGGCAGGTCTTAGTCAACAACGGCTTCTCCAATGGTTTCGTTGAAGACATCATAAGAAGGAAAGTGAAACGCCATGCAACCTCTGAAGAGACAACTAACACAACACCTGTACCCCCTATTAAACTATTTTACAGGAACTTCTTTTCCACAGCTCATAAAACGGAGGAAAGGGTCCTGAAAGATATTGTTAATAGAATCGTTATCCCTACAGATAAAAATCAGAAGATACAATTGACGATTTACTATAAAACCAAGAAAACTGCCAACCTACTCATGAGAAACTCTCCAGACACAAAGCAGAACTCTTTGAAAGAGACCAATGTCGTCTATGCCTTCAAATGCCCACTTGGGGACTGTAAGCCCCAAAGAACTCAGTATATAGGCAACACAACAACATCTCTTTCCAGGCGATTAACGATGCATAAGCAACAGGGCTCTATCAAGGAACATATAATCTCTTCCCACAACCAGACCATCACCAGAGAAGTCTTAACAAAAAACACGGAAATCATCGATAGATACAGCGATAGCAGGCGGCTAGATATCGGCGAGGCACTACACATTAGGAAGTCAACACCAGCAATCAACAGACAATTAACGCACAATTATATTCTACCCACTTCAAGACTCCGCTCCAATATAGAAGCATCAAGAAATATGGGCCAATAGGCTGTCTGCAGTTACAGATCTATTCTTCCCTTTAGCTTATACCCATTGTTTCGTGTTCCGTGTTTTCACCTCATCCAAAAATATTGTATTACATCACCTCACCCAAATGCAGGTATAAAAGAGCCAAAGCTGTTCAGTTATAGTTGTGTGTGTAAACTAAAGTCTTTGAAAATGTAATAAGTTTTACGAACGCGCTCAAGTGTCGTGTCAGACTATAAATAAAAATGAACTTTGGAGAATTGATTTTTCAGTTACTATCAACAGTCAAAAAGAATATAAGAAACATTGAGAAAATTCGTGTTAGAATTATTAATCTTACTTTTTTGGTCATATTTAATAATATATATATATATATATATATATATATATATATATATATATATATATATATATATATATATATATATATATATATATATGTCGTACCTAGTAGCCAGAACGCACTTCTCAGCCTACTATGCAAGGCCCGATTTGCCTAATACGCCAAGTTTTCATGAATTAATGCTTTTTCGACTACCTAACCTAACCTAACCTAACTTTTTCGGCTACCTAACCTAACCTAAACTATAAAGATAGGTTAGGTTAGGTTAGGTAGGGTTGGTTAGGTTCGGTCATATGTCTACGTTAATTTTAACTCCAATAAAATAAAATTGACCTCATACATAATGAAATGGGTACCTTTATCATTTCATAAGAAAAAAATTAGAGAAAATATATTATTCAGAAAAACTTGGCTTATTAGACAAATCGGGCCATGCATAGTAGGCTGAGAAGTGCGTTCTGGCTACTAGGTACGACATATATATATATATATATATATATATATATATATATATATATATATATATATATATATATATATATATATATAATATATATAGTAGAATTATCATTCTCTTTTTAGGCCCAATTTATCGTGCTCTGTAAGGCTTATTTATTGCTCTCGCAAAGGCTCAATATAGATTACGCAGCTAAATATCTTGCAACACATTATGGAAGAGATTATATATGTATATATATATATATATATATATATATATATATATATATATATATATATATAATGTTGTACCTAGTAGCCAGAACGTCGTACTTGGTCTACTATGCAAGGCCCGAGTTGCCTAATAGGGCAAGTTTTCCTGAATTTATATATTTTTTTCAAAAAGTTTTCTTATGAAATGAGAAATCTGTCCATTTCATTACGTATAAGTTAATTTGTTTAAATTTGAGTTAAAACTTACGTAGATATATAACCAAACCTAACCAACCCTACTTAACCTAACCTAACCTATCTTAACCTAACCTAAACTAAGACAACTAAGTCAATAAATTATGGTCTTAATATAAAATAATAATAATAACTCAAATAAACTATTGGAAAAAAAATTATTGAAAATAAAGAAAATCACTCTGCCTATTAGGCAAATCAGGCCGTGCATAGTAGGCCGAGAAGTGCGTTCTGGCTACTAGGTACGACATATATATATATATATATATATATATATATATATATATATATATATATATATATGTCGTACCTAGTAGCCAGAACGCACTTCTCAGCCTACTATGCAAGGCCCGATTTGCCTAATAAGCCAAGTTTTCATGAATTATTATTTTCGACTACCTAACCTACCTAACCTAACCTAACCTAACTTTTTCGGCTACCTAACCTAACCTAACCTAACTTTTTCGGCTACCTAACCTAACCTAACCTATAAAGATAGGTTAGGTTAGGTTAGGTAGGGTTGGTTAGGTTCGGTCATATATCTACGTTAATTTTAACTCCAATAAAACAAAATTGACCTCATACATAATGAAATGGGTAGCTTTATCATTTCATAAGAGAAAAATTAGAGAAAATATCTTAATTCAGTAAAACTTGGCTTATTAGACAAATCGGGCCTTGCATAGTAGGCTGAGAAGTGCGTTCTGGCTACTAGGTACGACATATATATATATATATATATATATATATATATATATATATATATATATATATATATATATATATATATATATATATAATGTGTATGTATATTACAGACGCAGCCTCCTCGTGACTGCCGCTATAATTAGCAGCCTCCCTCGTGACTGCCGCTATAATTAGCAGCCTCCTTCGTGACTGCCGCTATAATTAGCCGCCTCCCTCGTGACTTTACTATAATTAGCAGCCTCACTCGTGACTGCCGCTATAATTAGCAGCCTCACTCGTGACTGCCGCTATAATTAGAAGCCTCCCTCGTGACTGCCGCTATAATTAGCAGCCTCTCATGACTGCCGCTATAATTAGCAGCCTCTCATGACTGCCGCTATAATTAGCAGCCTCTCATGACTGCCGCTATAATTAGCAGCCTCCCTCGTGACTGTTACTATAATTAGCAGCCTCCCTCGTGACTGCCGCTATAATTAGCAGCCTCCCTCATGACTGCCGCTATAATTAGCAGCCTCCCTCATGACTGCCGCTATAATTAGCAGCCTCCCTCGTGACTGCCGCTATAATTAGCAGCCTCCCTCGTGACTGTCGCTATAATTAGCGCCTCCCTCGTGACTGCCGCTATAATTAGCCGCCTCCCTCGTGACTGCCGCTATAATTAGCAGCCTCCCTCGTGACTGTCGCTATAATTAGCAGCCTCCCTCATGACTGCCGCTATAATTAGCAGCCTCCCTCGTGACTGCCGCTATAATTAGCAACCTCCCTCGTGACTGTCGCTATAATTAGCGCCTCCCTCGTGACTGCCGCTATAATTAGCCGCCTCCCTCGTGACTGCCGCTATAATTAGCAGCCTCCCTCGTGACTGTCGCTATAATTAGCAGCCTCCCTCGTGACTGTTACTATAATTAGCAGCCTCCTCGTGACTGCCGCTATAATTAGCAGCCTCCCGCATGACTCCCGCTATAATTAGCAGCCTCCCTCGTGACTGTTACTATAATTAGCAGCCTCCCTCGTGACTGTTACTATAATTAGCAGCCTCCCTCGTGACTGTTACTATAATTAGCAGCCTCCCTCGTGTAGAGGGATATTCCATATTCTCGCGTAAGACAAAGAGTAAATAATGAAGTAATGGAAATATTCCCATGAATGAGGAGGTATAACAAGAGGTGTTAAGGGTAAGTTGGTAATAATACCAACTAACATTAAACACTAAACAATGAATACAGATTGGATAATTTTTGCCTCAAAAAACAGTTGATGAAAACGGGTTTGGCAGTGATATGATATTGACCAGGGGCCAGATTCACGAAGCGTTACGCAAGCACTTACGAACCTGTACATCTTTTCTCACTCTTTGGCAGTTTTGTTCACAATTATTAAATAGTTAATGAGCTCTGAAGCACCAGGAGGCTCTTTATAACAATAACAACAGTTGATTGGCAAGTTTTCATGCTTGTAAACTGTTTAATATATGTAACCAATGCCGTCAAAGATTGAGGAAAGATGTACACGTTCGTAAGTGCTTGCGTAACTGCTTCGTGAATCTGGCACTAGACTATCGGTTAATATAACTGACGTGGGATTATTGTGTTGATTCAAGTGTAGACTTCCCATATATGGGTGTGGCTCTGAACATCAATAGAACTAGTATTGGCCAGTGTTATATCTGTACACCAGTTGATTGACGGTTGAGAGGCGGGACCAAAGAGCCAGAGCACAACCCCCGCAAGCACAACTAGGTAAGAACTGTAAAATAGGAGGGATTTCTGTAAAGTAGAAGGAAGGAGCCGTAAACAGTCCCTCCTGTAAAACAGGAGTGACTTTTGCCTCAAAGGACTGTTGACAGGAGGAATAATTATTAGCTATATCAATTACGGTTCGGTTTCTGTTATTAGTTTTCAAGAAATCATTATTATTATCTTATCAAGTCTTATCATTATTACTATAATATTATTGCACAGAAAAGTCTCATTAACGTGAGTAGTATAATTAGAGCCAGATAGGGACACTTAACAAACAATGGGAGGTACTTATCTAACAATGGACTCGGAGGCGGGGAGCCAGATACGCCCACTTATCATACAAAGGAATCAGAGGCGGTGTGCCAGACAGTCACACCTAAAATTTAGTCTACGGTGAGCTCGCACCATATTTCACTTACTCTGGGTATCTCCTTAGTACTTATCAAACAATGGACTCGGAGGCGGGGAGCCAGATAGGCCCACTTATCATACAATGGAATCAGAGGCGGTGTGCCAGACAGTCACACCTAAAATTTAGTCTACGGTGAGCTCGCACCATATTTCACTTACTCTGGGTATCTCCTTAAACACCTTGTCATTATTTAGTGCTAATTAAAGGAAATATAATCGAACAAGACTGAATGGTCCCTTCAGGACTATATGCATATATGACTGGGAGCTATATAGGATATATACTCAAAATAAATGAGGGTGAAAAGAAAAAATAGTTGTTTTATACAATATATTAACAGGGTTAAAAAAAACATTAAATAATTGATTAAATGCTTTATTAGGTAAAAATACACAAAATGTATAAGTAATTATGTTAGTTAATAATTGTAGTTTACAGTGTGCTCCTGCCATATTTCACTTACTACAGCTCTACCCCCCCCCTTATCCCTCGTCCCCCTCCACCTCCCCATTCTCATCTGAGTAGAATTCTGACGTCTCTTCGTCAGTGATGAGTGGGGGAAGGTCTTGACCCCCATCCCCCCCTCTTGGAGGTGTGGGGGGGAGTTGGGTTGACACCTTTTGGCTGAGTTTCCTCCTCTCTCTCATCGGAAGTGTTCTGGAAAGAGATGGTGGAAATAATTTATAGTGATTAAAGGTTTTTTATAGGATTATATATATATTATAAAAATATTCTATTTTTTTTCTCTAAGAACAACTAGTACATACCTCTCCCCCTGCAGGAGTAGCCTTGTGTCCTCTTCAGCAGGCATCGTCAATTAGACTACATAACAGCATCTTGTTTGGGGCAGACCCTCCACGTAGAATTACTACTCTACAAGTGTGGACGGGTCCCAAGAACTGTACTGAAGAAAACATAAGAGGAGAAATAGAGGATATACAAACTTTTTTGTATTGAGGGAAATAAACATAAAATAAATCTATTAGCAGAAAGTGAGGGTAATACTAACCGGTCCTTCAAGGACTTCAATTTTCCCAGCAGGTGTTTATTTTGAGAGACACCTTCCATTTCGTAGGAGGAAGACAGTCTTCTGAGTGGGTTGGGGCTTGGGGGGGGGGAGGGCTTTTTATAGGAGGCTACACTCCTTGTTAGGTAGGTTGCCTAGCTAACAAAAATATTCTCTACACCACCTATAAGAACCAACTCCTATACCTCTACAAAATGTCCTAACACAATGATGTTTCATAGGAAAATATCGTCTCGCATAAGAGAGGGCTCGTTTATCGTTTAATTTTAAAGTAACGCTGGAAAATACGTTATGTAAGTAATGTACTGTTGAAGGCAAGCCCAGGTGGGTTATTCTATGAACAAATATGATGCAATAGAGCCCGCAGGCAAGAGTAAAATCACTTTGGAGTCTGTAGCGCATTCCAAACACCTTTCTTATTTTGTTAGTTTTAATAAATCCTTGAAAATGATGCCCGTAAGTAGCTGGTGATATTGCATAACTATCAAAAAAAAACATCCGATGCTTAACTTTATCAACATAAATTCCTACCCAATGTCCCATAGTGATTCTGCTGTGTGATGGTAAAATATTAGTTATGAAAACAATAGGTTTTCTTGAGGAGATATTTAACTGTTTTATCTCCTCAGCGTTGTAACAGCCCAGGTAGTCCGCTCGATCCCCTAGATTATCTTTTAAATTAATATTTATATCATAACAATTCATTGTGTTTTTTTATGCTCGAACGTCGCATAGAACAGTTCTTTGCCCATCGATGGATAGTACCCCAGTCGTTTCCCCAAACAGTATAACCAGTCTGTTATATGTAACACCACCGCCAAATTCAAGCTCCATACGCAAGTTGCCAGATTTCTCCACAGGGAGGGAATCCTTCGTTTGAATGGAGGTTAAGTCAAAGGCGAATATTGATCTTCCCTTATTAAAAGAGTCATAGAGCAGTAGTGAATCACGCTCTAAGCCTAATGTCTTCAAAGTTTCGTAATAAAGGCGGGAATAATGGTTATCGAAATCGCCCCCGATTCGGTAAATTGCATTATTGTTCAAATACATAGCAATACTTTTCAGCTTTGCATTTTCAAAATATAATCCATTACCTTGGTGAAGACCAGCGTAATAATTCATTGGAATTATTACCATGGATATCTTATGAGGAATTACTTGAGCCCATGGTTGATCAATTAAGAGACTAGTTTGATTCCCTGCTAGGACATATGTTTTAGAAATGGTTCTATTGAAAGTATAAGTTATGGGGTCAGGGGATGCTAACAATGAGCTGTTTAAGGCTAGGTAAGCACTTGGGTAGGGGAACACCCGTGTTACCCATAACTTAGCATAATCCATATGCAAGCGATACTTAGAGCCATCGTTAACGCTTGTATTTAGGACCCAAGCATGGGGGGAGAGTTCCAATCTTAGTCGCACATCTATATTATCTAATATGTATTGGTCTAGGGATGATATATCCAATAGGAGGGGGAAACACATCGACAAACCTTTACTTTTTAAATCAACCATAAATTTTTTATCCTTGGCAGTTGCTCCAGTAAAATAGGTATTTGTAAACTCATTTGTGATTATACCATCGTCATCTCTCCAGTCCCTACGAAAACCTCCAATTCTCCCCAAGGAAGACATTTTTGATGGAGGCATGGAGGTAATTAATTTAATAAACGACCAATAATTAAAATTAGTATTTGTTTCAACTACCTGCTCTCCTAAAAAAACCTGAACACCTTTAAACATGGTATTTGACAACCCATTCACAAATTCCACATGGTCATCCTCTTCCAATTTTGTGGTATCGTCATCTTTCGTTAAAGATACCTTAAAATCTATAACAATATTAGCTAGATCTAAGAAGGCTCCCTGGGTTCCAGGGATGCGGAATTCTAAGTAATTATCCCGCAAACGTTGATTAATGGGGAGGTTGACAGGAAGAATGTCTATTTGCTGCGTAGAGGCAATTGAACTCTCCACATTACGTATTCTGANCCCCAATGGCTAGTTAGTGGTCAGTGGACCCCAACAGTCAAGCCGCAAGCATTGTGACCAATATCATACCCCTGTTGTGGATCCAGAACCCCCTCGAATTTTAGCTATCAATCCTCATCGCTATTCCAGTTTAAGCAAATTACTAAGAGTTACAGAAATGGTATTTGATTTCATCAACAAGATGGGGATCAAGTATCGATTTCCTAGTTCCATCAAATATTGGGTCAAACAAGCTCAACAAGAGACTTATGGGAAGGAATATGAACATCTCCCAGAAAGGTTGAGTAAGTCTCTGGGCATTTGGCTTGACTCAGACAACTATAACATTTTGAGATGCGGCGGACGTCTGCTTCATGCAGAAATAAATTTAGATACGAAGAATCCTATACTTCTTCCACGTCACCACATCATTACTAAACTCATAGTTTACATTACCATGAGCATAATACATTGCATGGTGGAGTATTAGATACTCTTACTGAAATCAGACAACGTTTTTGGCTTCCCCAAGGTCGCCAAACTGTTAAATCTTTAATCAAGTCTTGTATAATCTGCAAGAGATATGATGCTCGAGTGTGTCCTTATCCAGGTCCACCGCCCCTACCTAAGGAGCGAGTCGTTCACCTTCGTCCCTTTGAAACCACAGGTGTCGACTATACAGGAGCACTAATTTTAACAGGCACACCGGACAAGATTCCAGTGAAAGCCTACATTTGCCTTTTCACGTGTGCTACCACACGCGGAGTACATTTAGAAGTCACTTCTGACATGAGTGCAGAAGCCTTTCTGCAAGCCTTTCGCAGATTTGCTGCACGAAGATCTTGCCCAAAATAATGATCTCGGATAATGGATCTAACTTCGTGGCAGGAGAAGCTTGCTTACAAGAAATATGGAACCATCCAGAAGTACACTCTGTGCTCAAACAGAGACAATGCTATTGGAAATTTATTCCTCCAAGAGCACCATGGCATGGCGGTTTTTACGAAAGAATGGTGGGAACTGTTAAGAAATGCCTAAGAAAAACCTTACACAGGCAGAAAATTAATCTCACCGAGTTACAGACCCTTGTCGTGGAAATTGAAGCACGAGTCAACAACAGACCTCTAACCTATTTAACAGAAGATTTCTCCAAAGAGAACCCCTAAGCCCCTCTCATTTGATTCATGGTGGTCTTCTGAGCCCTCTAATATCTCTAGGAGACGAGGATCCAGCTGACCCTTCGTGTGTCAAAGCAAGTGACTTGGTGGAGAGTTATAGACACCTTTCAAGAGTAATAGAGAAGTGGAATGAGGTCTGGACACGTGAATATTTAACTGCTTTAAGAGAATATCATTATGGAGCTGCAAGCCCATACAATAAAGTTCAACTTAAGCCAGGTGATCTTGTCCTAGTAGACAGTGATGGACCCAGGTCAGATTGGCCTATAGGTAAAATTGTTGATATCCATCCTGACCGCCATGGTGTATTACGAATTGTTAAAGTTCAGTGTCGAGGCACTACTACCTTGAAAACACTAGAGAAATTAGTACCTTTAGAGTTAGCAGAACACGAGTGTTCTACAGATATACCTGTAACCCAAGTTTCAGAGAACAATGATTCTACTCAACCGAGCACAAGACCATCAAGAGTCGCTGCTCAGAACTGCAAACAGAAACTTAAACAATATTTTGATTCTATTCAAGAGTAGATAACTTATCATTTAAACTTGAGGTGACCATACTGATGCAGTGATGAGTTGATGTCCAGTAATTAGTTACGAGTCATAGTGACCTTGGACAGTAGCCTCACTGTATTGATGAGGTCTCTTAATCTTAAATGATCCAACTATTCATAATTATTTGTTATATCCTTCTGTATCTTACAAAGGAATTATTCAATAATTTTCAATGTTTATTTACGTCCCATGTTGACTTAGTCATCTACCACAGATTCGGGACATTCGTTAGGTACGTACTAACCTACTAACCCATGAATATAACTTCAGGATAGAGAAAAAGGTGTACGTTAGTACTAATACCTGAACTACGACCCGAGTTTTCTCTCCCCGGAGTTATGTTGGAAATAACCAACAGTTTTATACATCATTGTATTTATACAACCTTTGAATTAACCAAAGTAGTTACTAAATTACTAACTTATAGATTTAATCATTATCATGATTTATTCATTGCCAAATTCTTCCTAGTACGTGAGGAACAACAGGCAGCAACATGAATTTTCTCCACATTTAGTTGGATTTATAACAAGAGTCCAGTTTATCATTTCATTTACTAAAAATAGTTAAGTTTGATTTCGTAGTATACTATTACTTACTGGAGCTCCCTTATTTAACTAACATTTAACATTCTAGAGGAAATTACTTGATGCAAATGATTTTACTTTAATTTCCTCGATTGGCTGCACAACTTTTAGTAAGCCAATTTATGTTACTAGAACTTCTATTTTATCACAGAAGAATTAATGTGATATTAATACTTGTTATTACCTCTTCCTTCCTTAGTCAATTGCGATAAATACATATTCATTTACGCTCGAAAGCCACGCATGCGCAATAAGGAGCAGGAAGAAGAAGGGAGAGCGTCACTTGACACGTGAACGAGAGCACGGACGCCATTAACAGCGTGTAGCAGAGCTGTTTCGACCTATTTATTTCGCTCCCACGATCAGTTGAGCGGTGCCACGTTATCTGGCACAACACAGCCGTGTCATAGACTATCATATTAGCATCTCCAGAGTCAACGTCTTTCAAGCAGCAGCTGGAGGACGAAGAGTTGCTCAAGTCTTCACATCAACGACACGAGGCTCGGCTGCTAAGTTTACCCTTTTTGTTATTATGTGGCCACTATTAACATTTAGGCTAGCAGTCGTTAGGCCGAATGCAAACCAACAAAAACTAGTACGTGTCTTAATTAAATTTACCATCTAATTAGATGATTATCAGTTTATTTCTATGATACAAATTGTTCAGACATTAGCTGATAATTTACTACCGTCATCCTCATGATTTAGGATGTAAATGTAATTACCTATTGTGTAGAAGATTTCTACAATGTAATTGCCTTTCAGTACCAAGGCGACTTCAACCGAGGTGCTAGGCTTCCCCACCGTTCTGTGCAACAATTTACCCTATGCAACACGTCGTCGGTGGAGTGTAGCAACCGATTACACCTCACTAGCTCCACAGCTAAGCTGTCCATTTTTCCATCAGTAGCAATAACTCCATAGTTACAGTAGTGATCTCCTAAAGAGATCAATTATACTAACCCTTTGATTTACTGATGCTGTTCAACATTTCAGTAGTATATTGAGGTGCATTTACCTCCATCAATATTATATTCTACATTTATTGATTTTCACATTTGATTTACTCTGGTGAAGAACCAGCACCAGAATAATGCTAGGGATGTATTAATCTTTTAGCATGTAACCCCCCAATTTTGTGTAGTTAATTTGACTCCATTCATATAAGTATTACAGTTTTACCAAGATCCATAGGACACTAGTTCCTAGGATCAGTTCTTTCCATTGTCTCTTTGTTTTCCACTTTTTCTCAAAAAGTGGTGGTCCTTCATAGCTATCGAAGTATATATATATATATTTATTTAATTATTAATTACTGGGTCTCAGAGCCCAAAACAAGTTATTAGTTATTGGAGTCAGGTTTTCCCCACAACTACTGCACCTTATGACCCATCTGTCTGTAGAGGTTCTTGTCATGTTCACAGAAAATGGTACCATCCGTTTTCTATGTGCGGCGGCTGGACGCCACTAGAGAGAAGGTAAACAAAGCGCACAGGACGCCTGCCAAGCTTGGGAGCTATCTATCATGTAATCAGTTTAAGTATTAAAGTCAGTAACCAGGAATGACTTTACATCAACCTTACTACCAAGACTATCTCAGCTATACACAGACACCACAGTTCTCACCACCATCCCCGCCACGGCCGCTCTTGTATGCTCGCTTGCTATACTAATTCGTACCATGCTTTGTTTGGTCCTGCTACATAGACTAAGTACTGTGACCTCCATCCTTTAGATTCAACTCCTCCTGACGATTTTTCCCTTCAAAGGCATCTTGTAGATACAGTAGATGCCTGTTACCTTCGACCCCACCCGTCTCGGTACCCGTGTCGTTGCTGCTCCTTCTCAGGATGCAGCCACTCTCTTGGCTGCCTTATCCTGCATTGGCAAGACCCCTGTTCAGGTCTCCAAGAACGCTCAGTTAAATTCCTATGTTGGCACTCTTCTCCCGCACCATGTTGCAACTGGTGTTAGAAATCAAAAAGACTGCCACGAGGATATCAAGCATATCTTCAAGGCCCAGGATCATTCTGCCCTCCATTCTGTCCTCGTTTACTCGTCCCCCTCGTGGTCGTCGCCGTCTGCCCTTTCTGGTTGTGTAGATTACCTTTGATGGTAGGACCCTTCCGCCCTCTGTCATTCTTGCTGGTGCCAGATGCTTTGTTCAGGAGTATATTCCATCTCCTCAGCTCAGCAATCAGTGTTGGTGGTTTGGAAATGGTGCCCTCAAATGCTCTAGTCCTGTCTTCCTCTGTCCCATGTGTGGGGACGAGGGTCACTCTAAGTTGGAGTGCACTTCTCCTCAGGCCTGCTGCCTCAATTGTGGTGAGGCCCACCCTGCCTTCTCCCGCACGTGTATACATTACAAACTTGAGGCAGCCGTTCTCAACTTAAAGCACCGGGACCGTTTGTCTTTTCCTGAGACGTGGCGCCAAGTTCATCGTCTCCCCCCTGTCGCTGGTGTCTCTTATGCTCGTGTGTTGCGCTCTTCCTCTCCTCGTTCTTCCCACCTTCCTCAGTCTCACAACCGTTTCCAAGCCTTAGACCCGGACATGCCCACCACCTCCTCCCCCTGTTCCTTCACGTTCTGTCCCAGAGGGTCCTCCTCCTGGTTCTCTGTCTAGGGTTCCCATTCTTTCTACCTAGTCTGTCATGTCTCCAGTGTCTTCTTTCTCCTCTCCTTCCAATCCTCCTTCCCAGCATTCTCCTCCATCTCTTGGCTCTCCACGCCGCCTGACTGTGCGGGCCGATGTCCATCGCTCTCCTGGTGGTCATGTTTGCTCTCGTTCTTCAACTCCTATTGAGACACTCGAGTCTGTTGCACAGTACATTGCTGCTGGGACACCTGTCTCTGAGTCAGAAACGGAAACCTGGCTCCTTCCTTCCTCCTCCCAGGTAGGTAAGAAGGCTTCGATTTCGTTTTCGCTCCTATCCCTGATTCTATTGTTCCTTCCCCTCCCGCTTCGGTGGTGGAGCCCCCTGCTCCTACTGTGGAGGTTTCTTTGGACCTCGGTTCCATGTCGGTTGCTGCCCTTGCTGAGGTGCGCTCCCATCTTTCTGCCCCTCCTCCTGCTCTTCTTGCCCGCCCCTTTCGGTTGTATCCTCCTCCTCTGGACCCTGCTCGTCCAACTCTGGTCTGTCCCCCCCCCCCCTCCCGCTCCTTTTCCTCCTTCTTTACTCAGTTTACCCATGCCCCCAAACCCTGATCCTGACCCTGTGCTTCTTTAACGTGCTGTGTTCCTTTCTCACCTTTCTTCTTTGTTTTCTGTCACTATCCTTTCTCTTTTTATCGATATCTATTGTTCAGTGAACATCCGTGGATATCATGACAATTTCCTTGACCTCCAACTTCTAATTTCACAGTTTTTGCCCCTTTGTTTCTTTCTCCAGGAGCCGATACTTGGTGCTCGTCCTGGTCTCTTCCGTGGCTATTCTTTTCTCTCCCCCCCCCCCTCCCAGCGGTTGCTGGGGCCCATAACTCTTCTGCTCACTTGATTCGCTCTGATGTTTCCTTCGTCCACTTACATTTTTTATCGCCTCTCCACTGTCCTGCATCCCGTGTCTTTGTGCGTAAATGGTCCACAGTTTGTTCCATTTATCTCCCCACACTGTTCCACTTTCTCTTTCCAATCTTAAACCCTCCTGGACTCCTTGCCGGAGCCTGTGCTCCTGCTGGGTGATTTCAGTTGTCGTCATGCCCTTTGGGGTGATGTGCTGACAAACACCGGGGTCGCCTCTTTGAACCTTTCATCCTCTCTTCTTCCCTGTCTCTTCTGATTTCTGGTGAGCCCACTCATTTGGACTCTCGGACTCGCTCCCTTTCATGTCTCGATCTTTCTCTGTGCTCGTCATCCCTTTACTTAGATTTCGAGTGGCGGGTCCTTGATGGCCTCCATGGCAGTGACCATTTTCCTATCCTTGTTACTTTTTTCTCTTTTCACCCTCCTCTCTCCTTCCCAAGGTGGTGGGTTGCCGAGGCTGACTGGGGGCTCTTTACTCTCTGTGCTACTATTTCCGAACTCTCCGTTCTGCCTCTCCCTCATGACCTTCTTTTTCAGGACACTGTCTTTGACGCTGCCCTCCACTCTATTACTCGATCTTCCTCTCGGGGAACGCAGAAGTGCGTTCCCTGGTAGAATGTGGACTGCTTGGAATGTCCGCTGTAAGCATGCAGCCTGGAAGAGACATCGCCGCTGGCAGACGGTTGAGTCTTTTCTTTTGTTTCGGTAGGCGAGTGCGGTGGCCTGTAGGACCATCCGTGCAGCTAAGCGTACATGCTGGATGTCCTATGTC
Source organism: Procambarus virginalis (assembly GCA_020271785.1). Lineage (NCBI taxonomy): Eukaryota > Metazoa > Arthropoda > Malacostraca > Decapoda > Cambaridae > Procambarus > Procambarus virginalis. The sequence goes on from WNGS01159561.1 coordinate 24,019, forward strand.
TCCATCGTTATTTCCGAAATTCCTCTGCCACTGCTCAGGAAGCGTATCTGCAAGATAGCAGGCAAGTTCGTTCCCTATGTCTCGCCAGTCCTTCGCCTCCGTGGTACTCTTGTGGCGGACCCATTGCAGGTCGCGACCGAACTGGGTTCCCACTTTTCTTCTGTTAGTTCTGGTTCTCATCTTCCCCAGTCCTTCCTTCAGCGTAAGCCTATTCTTGAATCTCATCCTTTAGATTTCTGTACCCATCTTCGCCTTCCCTATAACGATTCCTTCTCTCTCTGAGAGCTTCAGTCTGCCCTAGCCCTCTGCGGGCTAGGATGAGAATCTGAAACATAAATACAGGGTACAAAACACAATCGAATCTTTCCATAGTAGAAAAACAGCATGTCAATGATTTGGGAATAATGATGTCCGACGATCTAACGTTTAGAGAGCATAACCAAGCTAATATCGCATCAGCCAGAAAAATGATTGGATGGATTACGAGAACTTTCAAATCCAGGGATCCCATCACAATGGTTGTACTCTTCAAGTCACTTGTGTAGTCCCGTCTCGAATACTACTCAGTACTCACTTCCCCCTTCAGAGCATGAGAGATTGCTGAAATAGAGGGAATACAGACAACATATACGGCACGCATAGACGAGATAAAACACCTAAATTATTGGGACCGTCTCAAAGGTCTCCATATGTACCCTCTAGAAAGGAGACGAGAGAGATATATACCAAATAATATACACATCGAAAATACTGGAGAGGCAGGTCCCAAATCTACACAGTAAAATAACAACGTACCGGCGTGAACGATATTGAAGAAAATGCAGAATAGAACCAGTGAAGAGCAGAGGTTCCATAGGCACAATCAGAGAAAACTGTATAAACATCAGAGGTCCGCGGTTGTTCAACGTCCTCCCAGCGACTATAAGAAATATTGCCGGAACATCCGTGGACATCTTCAAGAGAAAACTGGACTGTTTTTAAGGAAAGTTCCGGATCAGCTGGGCTGTGGTCGGTATGTGGGCCTGTGGGCTGCTCCAAGCAACAGCCTGGTGGACCAAACTCTCACAAGTCAAGCCTGGCCTCGGGCCGGGCTTGGGGAGTAGAGGAACTCCCAGAACCCCATCAAGCATCAAGCATCAAGCTACGGTTCTACGGCGGCGGGCTCTGATGGCATTCATAATGAGATGCTTCGCCATCTCCCTCCGTGCACGTCTCAGTATTTACTGTCTGTACAATAGGGTCGGGGAGTTGTCGGTCCCTGAGGTCTGGCTCGATGCTGTTATCCTCCCTGTTCGGAAACCAGGGTCTCTCAGGTCATCCCCCAAGTACTTCTGCCCTATTGCCTTGACGAGTTATGTCTGCTAGCTCTTTGAACGTATGGTTAACGTTCGTTTGATGTGGGTCCTAGAACACTATCACCACCTCTCCCCTTCTCAATTTGCTTTTTGCAAGTGCTGCAACACAATGGATGTCCTGGTGAACTTGGAGGTCTATATTCGTACTGCTTTTGCTGTGAAGACTTTCGTTGTTGCCGTCCTTTTTGACCTGGAAAAGGCTTACGACACTACCTGGCAGTATCATTCTGTCCCAACTTCATTCTTTTGGCCTTCGTGGGAATCTCCCTCTCTTCCTCCAAAGTTTCCTTTCTCGTCTTTCCTTTCGAGTGAGGCTCGGTACCACTCTCTGTCCCTTTTAGGCAGTATGAGGGTGTACCCCAGGGTAGAGTTCTGAGCACTACACTCTCTCTAGTTGCCCTCAATGGTCTTCTTTCCTCTCTTCCTTCTTGCATCTTCTCCGCTCTCTCTGTTGACGATCTTTCCCTTTGCTGTCGGGGTGATGGTTCGCCTCTCCTTCAACGGCGGCTTCAACTTGCGAATGATGCAGTGTTGTCTTGGGCCACCAATCATGGCTTCAAGTTCTCTGCATCTATGACCTGTGCTATGGCTTTTACTCGGAAACATGTCAGTCTTTGTCCCTCTTTGTCGCTTTATGATTATCCCCTTGTGTACAGGGATTCCGCTAAGCTTTTGGGGTTAATCTTTGACACTTGTTTGTCTTGGTCAGCCCATATCTCTTACCTCCGAGTTTAATGCTCTACAGCCCTTACCCTACTTAAGGTTTTGTCCCATACATCTTGGGAACGGATTGGTGCACTCTCCTCTCTTTGCACTACTCTCTCGTCCTGTCTAAACTCGTTTATGGTTGCCCTGGATACTCTTCTGCTTCTTCTTCTACTCTTCTCCGTCGTCATGCTTTGCACCATACTGGGTTGCGTCTCAGCTCTTGTGTCTTTCGTTCGACTTCCGTCCTCAGGTTGTATGATGACACTGGCTTCCTCTCTCGACAGAACCGCCGTGATCGCTACTGTCTTCTCTATCTTGAAACATCCTTCCTCTCGCCTCTGTCGTGCTTTAACTTTTACTCCTCCTGTGGTGCCTGTTCCTCTTCATCGCCTACCTCTTTCTGTCCGACTATCTCGTTTACAGGATTCTCTTTCCGTTCGTATTTCTAATGTTTTCTCCTCGTATTGTTCCTTCCTTGCCCCCGTGGAGAGTCCCTCTTCCAAAATTTTGTACATCCTTGACCCGCATCACTAAAGCTTTTACCCCTCCTACACTTCTGAAATGCCTTTTCCTTGAGCACTTTTCTTTGCACTCCCACTCTTTCCATCTTCACATATGGGTCTAAGTGTGGGCTACTGTTATTTTTCCTGACCGCACTTATATGTGTCGCCTCCCTTCGGAGGCTAGCGTCTTCACAGTTGAACTTTTATGCTCTTCTCTATGCTCTCCGTCTCTTGCTTTCTCAGTGTCAATCCTCCTTTTTGGTTGTAGTTAAATCTCGTAGTGCCCTCATGGCTCTAGGGTCCTTTAATCCTGTCCATCCGGTGGTCATTGAGATTCAACATTGGCTGTTTATTTCTAGTAAATTTAAATCAGTTGAGTTTGATTCTACTGGGTTGCTGGATTCCCAGCCATATTGGCGTTTCTTTAAATGAGCGTGCAGATGCTGCCACTAGAAAAGCTATCCGTTCTTGTCCCATCTCCCGCAAAGGTATCCCTTATTCCGCCTTTTATCCAGTTATTCATTCCTCCATCCTAACCCGTTGGCAGGGTTGTTGGTCTTCTATAGTTGGTAACAAGCTGTGCACACTTAAACATAGTGTGTCCCCGTGGCCTTCCTCCTGTCACCGTAACCGGCAGTAGGAAACTGCTCTAGCAAGGTTTGTGGATTGGCCATACTCCCTTAACTCACGGTCACTTAATGGAGCGCTGCCCTGCTCCTTATTGTCCATATTCCGTTGTCCCTCTTACAGTTGTGCATATCGTTGTTGAATGTCCTGACTTCCAGGACTAGCGTGTGTCTTGCCTTCCGACCGTCCCCCATGTCCCCTCTGATTATTTCGCACTCTGATGGTGCTACATAGCCTTCCCAGTTTGGTGCCTCCTTTTGATAATTACCTTACCTTAAGTGTACGGCCAGTTACCCCAAAGTATTGGGGAGGACATGACGAACAAAAAATCACCAGCGGGATTAGAAGCAGGAGGAGCAGTGTGAACTAGATTGCTACGAAGTGTGTTAGTTTGTCGAAAAGCGAGTTTTATGTCAAGAGAACAAAAGGTATTAGTAAAAGTTTTGAGTTCAGATATGAAGGGGAGGCAGAGCACAGTGCTACTAGTGATGGAAACTGGTTTAGGATGAAAGAAATTTAGTTTAGCTTGAGAAAAGGCACAGTTGATAAAATGCAAAGGGTAACCAAGGCGAGAGAATGAATTGTAGATAAAGCCAATTTCAGAATTATGAAACTAAGGGTCTCTGATCCGTAGAGTGCAGAGGAGGAGAAAGACGAGGACACTTTTCTTAACAGAAGAAAGATGGTAGGAAGTGAAGTGAATGTACATGCCACTATGCAGGGGTTTGTGGTAGACAGACCCCCCTCCCCGCTCGGCCCGTTGATGCTGTGAGGGGGGCTTAGTGGGCGGCTGCCGGAGTGTGATGCTCCTTGGGACAGTCCTCTGTCTTTTTCTAGCCTTGTGCTCCTGCTGCCGTCCTCTCCAATTGTGCCGAGCATCTTTTCCTTTTCCTTCTGTTTCGTTTTTCTCCCCCTCTTCTCCTATCTGCTTGTCGTTTCCTGCCGACCTTTGCTTGTTTTGGATCTTTCTTTGGACTTCTTCTATTTTGATGCCCGGGTGCTTGAGGAGGCATACTCTTGCACCTGTAGAACTGTAGTACCCAACGTCTCGAGCGAGGGGAACCTTTTATTGTCAATCCCCCTTTCGTCGCTGAACCCGATCTTGACGAACTGATGGTTCTTAAGGTGGCGTTTGTGGGGCGTATACTCAAGACGCACCCCTAGGGGGCCCCGGCATGATCGGCGATAGCTTCCTGTTGGGTGTCCTGCCTCTAATTGTGGCTCCATGGTGGGTATGGGGGCACATTCGTGGATGAAGTTTTTTCTCCTCGTCTTTATATCGTTGATTGTTCCTGTTATACCCTCTCAGGCTCGTGGGGTGGGCGACCAAGCCCCCGAGTCGGCCTGTATAGGAAGACCAGGCTACGTAGCTCCCGCTGCGTTGGGCCCCGACCTTGCTCCTCCTTTGACCGTCCTGACTTCTTCACCCAGCTCCCCTCCCTCCTCTATGGTTGGATCGAGCTTCCAGCCCTCAGTGATGACCACTTCGTCCCCTGGTGCGGCTAAGTTTCTCGTTGTGACTACTGCGCCTTTTGTCCCCTCTCTCTCAGGGGGTTCTCACCGCCGTCAGCGCCACGGCCGCATTCGCTCGTTTCCTTCCTCTACTGATGCGTATCTGGCCTTGTTTGGTCCTGCTTCATGGGCCAAATACTTTGATCTCCTCCCTCTTGATTCCGCGCCTCCTGATGATTTCTTTCTCCATCGGCATCTTGTTGATTCCGTGGATGCGTCTGTCACCTTCAACCCCACTCGTCTCGGTACACGTGTCGTTGCTGCTCCTTCTCAGGATCCAGCTTCCCGCTTGGCTGCCTTATCCTGCCTTGGTGAGATCCCTGTTCGGGTCTCTAAGAACACTCGGTTCAATGCCAGTGTTGGCACTATACTCCTCCCGCCCCATGTTGCAACCAGTGTTCGGAATCTGCAGGACTGTCACGATGACATTCGGCATATCTTTGATGCCCAAGGCCATTCTGTCCTCCAGGTTGACTCGTTTACTCGTCCCCCTCGTGGTCGCCGCCGTCAACCCCTTCGCGTTGTGAAGGTCACCTTTGATGGTAGGACCCTTCCATCCTCTGTCATTCTCGCTGGCGCCAGGTGCTCTGTCCAAGAGTATATTCCTTCTCCTCGACTTTGTAACAAGTGCTGGAGGTTTGGACATGGTGCCCTCCGCTGCTCTGGGACTGTCTCTCTCTGTCCTTTGTGTGGGGGTGAAGGTCACTCTAAGTCGGAGTGCACTTCTCCCCAAGCTCGCTGCCTCAACTGTGGTGAGGCCCATCCTACCTTCTCCCATGCCTGTATCCATTACAAGCTTGAGGCAGCCGTCCTCAACTTGAAGCACCGGGAGCATTTATCTTTTCCTGAGGCAAGGCGCCAGGTTCGCCGGCTCCTGCCTTATGCTAACGTCTCTTATGCTCGCGTGTTGCGCTCTTCGTCTCCTCGTCCCTCCCACCTTCCTAAGACTCACAACCGTTTCCGGGCCTTGGACCCTGATACGCCCACTGCTCCCTCCTCTGTTCCTTTGAGTACTGTCCCGAAGGGTCCCCCTCCTGGTTCTCTGTCTGGGGTTCCCCTTCTTTCTACCCGGTCTGTCATGTCTCCTGTGTCTTCTTCCTCGTCTCCCTCCAATCCTCCTTCCCATCCCCCTCCTCCATCTATTGACTCTCCCCGCCGCCTGTCGGTGCGGGCGGATGTCCATCGCTCTCCTACCGGCCGTCGTGTGTGCTGTCGTTCAGCTTCTCCTGTTGAGACACTGGAATCCGTTGCCCGGTACGTAGTTGCTGGGACACCGGTCTCTTTAAGTCAGAAGCGTAAGCCTGGCTCCTCTCCTTCCTCCTCCCCGGCGGGTAAGAAGGCTTCGCTTTCTTCCTCGACCCCTACTACTGGCTCTATTGCTCCTTCCCCTCCCATTTCAGTGGTTGCACCCCCTGTTTCTGCTATGGAGATTTCTTTGGCCCCTGCTTCCCTTTCGGTTGCTGCCCTTGCTGAGGTGCGCTCCCCTCTTTCTACTCCCCCTCTTCCTGCTGCGGTCCTTGACTGCTCCTCTCCATTGTCTCCTCCTCTTCCTCCTCCGGACCCCGCCCGCTCACCTCTGGTCTGTTCTCCCGCTTCCTTCCCTCCGTCTTTGCTCAGTTTACCCATGCCCCCTAACCCTGACTTTGCTGACCCTGATCCCGACCCTGATATTCTTTAACGTGCTGTGTTGCTCTTTCGCCTTTGTTTCTTCTTTGTTTCTGTTGTTGTCCTTTCTCTTCTCGTCGCTGTCTATTCTTCAATGGAACGTTCGAGGTTATTACGCCAATTTCCTCGAACTCCAACTTCTAATTTCGCGGTTTTCGCCCCTTTGTGTCTGTCTCCAGGAGCCGATGCTTGGTGCTCGTCCTGGTCGTTTTCGTGGCTATTCCTTTCTCTCCCCCCCCCCAGCCGTTGCTGGGGCTCCTAATTCTTCTGCTCTCTTGATTCGCGCTGATGTTCCCTTTGTTCCTTTACTTTTTCTTTGCCCCTCCATTGTTCTGCTGCTCGTATCTTTGTGGGGAAATGGTACACAGTTTGTTCCATTTATCTCCCCCAAGTGTCCCGCTTTCTCTTCCTGATTTGAAACACCTCTGGACTCCTTGCCGGAGCCTGTGCTCCTGCTGGGTGACTTCAATTGTCGTCATTCTCTTTGGGGTGACGTTTTGACGAATACCCGGGGTCGCCTTCTTGAGCCGTTTCTCCTCTCTTCTTCCCTGTCTCTTCTGAATTCTGGTGAGCCCACTCATTTGGACTCTCGGACTCGCACCCTTTCCTGTCTTGATCTTCTCTCTCTCTTCTCTTTACTTAGATTTCACGTGGCAGGTTCTTGATGACCTCCATGGCAGTGATCATTTCCCTATCCTTGTTTCCTTTTTCTCTTTTCGCCCTTCCCTCTCTTTTCCTAGGTGGCAGTTTGCTAAAGCGGACTGGAACCTATTTACCCTCAGTGCTGCTCTCTCTGACCTTTCCCTTCTGCCTCTCCCTCGCGCTCTCCTCCTTTTTCATGACACTGTCTTCGACGCTGCCCTCCGCTCTATTCCTCGCTCTTCCTCTCGGGGTCCACGGAAGTGTGTTCCCTGGTGGAATGCGGACTGTGCTCGGGCTGTTCGCTGTAAGCGTGCAGCCTGGAAGAGGCACCGCCGTCGGCAGACGACCGATTCTTTTCTTTTCTTTCGGAAAGCGAGTGCGGTGGCCCGTAGGGCCATCCGTACGGCTAAACGTGAATGTTGGACTTCTTATGTCTCCACAATTACGTCCGAAACTCCCCTGCCACAGATCTGGAAGCGTATCCGCAAGATAGCGGGTAAGTTCGTTCCCGATGTTTCCCCGGTCCTTCACCTCCGTGTACTCTTGTGGCGGACCCGTTGCAGGTTGCTACTGAACTGGGTTCTCACTTTTCTTCTGTTAGCTCTGGTCTTCATCTTTCCCAATCTTTCCTTCTTCGTAAACCTGTCCTTGAGTCTCGTCCTTTAGATTTCTGCACTCGTCTTCGACTTTCCTATAATGATCCCTTCTCTCTCTCTGAACTTCGTTCTGCCCTGGCCCTCTGCGGTTCTACGGCGGCGGGCTCCGATGGTATTCATTATGAGATGCTTCGCCATCTCCCTCCGTGCACGTCTCAGTATTTACTGAGTCTGTATAATCGGATCTGGGAGTCGTCGTCAGTCCCTGAGGACTGGCTCGATGCCGTTGTCCTCCCTGTTCGCAAACCAGGGTCTCTGGGTACTTCCCCTAAGGACTTTCGCCCTATTGCCCTCACCAGTTGTGTCTGCAAACTCTTTGAACGTATGGTTAACGTTCGTCTGATGTGGTTCCTGGAACACCATCACCTCCTCTCCCCTTCTCAATTTGGTTTCCGCAAGTGCCGCAGCACGACAGATGTCCTGGTGAACTTGGAGGTCTATATTCGTACTGCTTTTGCTGCGAAGACCTCCGTTGTTGCCGTCCTTTTTGACCTGGAAAAGGCTTACGACACCACTTGGCGTTATCATATTCTATCCCAGCTTCATTCTTTTGGCCTTCGTGGTCATCTCCCTCTCTTTCTCCGCAGCTTCCTCTCTCGTCGTTCCTTTCGGGTGCGCCTTGGTACCGCTCTCTCTGCCTCTTTTCAGCAATACGAAGGTGTGCCCCAGGGTAGTGTTCTGAGCACTACTCTCTTTCTGGTTGCCCTCAATGGTCTTCTTTCCCTCTTTCTTCAGGTGTCTTCTCCGCTCTCTATGTCGATGATCTTACCCTTTGCTGTCAGGGTGATGATTCGCCTTCCTTCAGCGCCGGCTTCAACTTGCGATTGATGCCGTGTCGTCTTGGGCCACTGATCATGGCTTTAAGTTCTCTACTTCTAAGACTTGTGCCATGTCTTTTACTCGGAAACGGGTCGTTCTTCGTCCCTCTTTGTCACTTTATGGTCATCCCATTGAGTACAAAGATTCCGCGAAGCTTTTGGGGTTATTCCTTGACACTCGTTTGTCTTGGTCTCCCCATATCTCTTACCTCCGTGTTGAGTGCTCTAAGGCCCTTACCCTCCTTCGAGTGTTGTCCCATACTTCTTGGGGAGCGGATAGGCGCACTCTCCTTGCTTTGCATTCCTCTCTCGTCCTGTCTAAGCTCGATTATGGTTGCCCTGCTTACTCTTCTGCTTCTCCTTCTGCTCTTCGCCGTCTTGATGCTTTGCACCATACTGGGCTGCGCCTCAGTTCTGGTGCCTTTCGTTCGACTCCCGTCCTTAGCTTGTATGTTGACACTGGCTTCCTATCTCTCCAGGACCGCCGTGATCGCTACTGTCTTCGCTATCTTGCGCGGTCCTTGCAACATCCTTCCTCTCGCCTCTGTCGTGCTTTAACTTTTACCCCTCCTGTAGTTCCTGTTCCTCTTCACCACCTCCCTCTTTCTGTCCGGTTATCTCGCTTACAGGATTCTCTTTCCGTTCGTGTTTCTAATGTTTCTCCTCGTGTTGTTCCTTCTTTGCCCCCGTGGAGAGTCCCCTTCCGCAGTTTTGTACGTCCTTGACCCGCGTCACTAAAGCTTTTACCCCTCCTACGGTTCTAAAACGCCTTTTCCTTGAGCACTTTTCTTCTCACTCCCGCTCCGTTTCTGTCTTCACCGATGGGTCTAAGTCTGCGGACGGTGTTGGCTACTCTGTTGTTTTTCCTGATCGCACTTATATGTGTCGCTTACCTCCGGAGACTAGCATCTTTACAGCGGAGCTTTATGCTATTCTCTATGCTCTTCGTCTCCTGCTTTCTCGTTGTCAGTCTTCTTTTGTGGTTGTTGTTGACTCTCGTAGTGCCCTCATGGCTCTCGGGTCCTTTAATCCGGTTCATCCAGTAGTTGTCGAGATCCAGCATTGGCTGTTTCTTGTTCACAGTAAATTTAAGTCGGTTGAGTTTTGTTGGGTTCCCAGCCATATTGGTGTCTTTAAATGAGCGTGCGGATGCTGCCGCCAAGGAAGCTGTCCGCTCTTGTCCCATCTCTCGTAAAGGTATTCTTATTCCGACTTTTACCCGGTTATCCATTCCTCCATCCTTACCCGTTGGCAGGCTTCTTGGTCGTCTGTTACTGGTAACAAACTCCGTACTCTTAAATGTTGTGTTTCCTCGTGGCCATCCTCCTACCACCGTAACCGGCGGTGGGAAACTGCTCTGGCGAGGTTGCGTATTGGCCTACTCGCTTACCCATGGTCACTTGATGGAGCGCCGCCCTGCTCCTTATTGTCCTAATTGCATTGTCCCTCTTACGGTCGTGCATGTCCTTCTTGAATGTCCTGACTTCCGGACGAGCGTATGTCTTGCTTTCCGACCGCCCCTCGCGGTCACTTGTCCCTCAATAGAATTCTTGTGACTCGGATACTTTTGATATCGTTCGCCTTATGCGTTTTTGTTCTCGTATTGGCATCCTTGGTGATATTTAGCGCCCTCTGATTATTCCGCACATTTGATGGTGCTACATAGCCTTCCCGGTTGGTGCCTTCTTTTGATAATTACTTACTTACTTNGGAGCAAGGACCATACAGTGCCAACACCTTTATTCGGTAAATATATGTCACGAGACAGGTTTCAGATACTCCTCAGGTGTCTACATTTTGGAAGTGTTCAGGACCGAACACCTGATGATAGACTGTGGCGAGTGAGGCACCACATGAACGATGTTATTGGAAAATTCAGAGATTTTTACGTACCAGCACAGAAGCTGGTGGTTGATGAATCTCTCGTACTTTTCAAGGGACGTGTTCCATTCAAACAGTACATTCCCTCAAAACGAAACCGATTTGGCCTGAAATTTTTTGTTCTTTGTGATTGTGAGACAGGATACGTGTTACACATGATTTGTACTCGGCTAGTGATGTAGACATTCCCGGTAACGACGAACATGGATTCTCGGGTAGTGTAGTGAAGACCATCATGGCTCCGTGGATGAACAAGGGACACATTTTATACACGGATAATTACTATACAAGTCCCTTGCTAGCTCGGTTCTTGCTAGAAAATAGAACCGGATTGGTTGGCACAGTAAAGCCACAACGAAGGGAAATGCCTGTGTTTGACACCGACATTGCAGTTGGTGAGTGTCAGAGAAGGAAATGTGATCAAATTCTGTCAGTTCGGTGGAAAGACAAACGAGAGGTGAACTTGTTGACAACAATTCATGATGGAACAATGGTGAACAGTGGGAAAGTGAGCCATAAAACAAACGCACCACTATATAAGCCAGACTGTGTTTTAGACTATAATATCAACATGCGGTTGATTGATAAATCAGACATGATGATTGGCACTGCAGAGTGTGTGCGGAAGACATGTAGGTGGACGAAAAAAGTGTTCTTCCATCTTGTGGACATGAGCATGCTGAACTGTTTCAACATGTACCTTGTGAGGACTGGACGTAAGCCCACTTTCCGTGACTTTGTATTTGATGCTGCAATACAGTTATTAGGAAAGTTTGCAAAAGATGTCCCAGGGATTCAGCGGCCCATCATAAACCCACTGTTGCAGCATGCTGGTACTCCACGCCTCGCCCACACTGAAGGCTTCCTAGCTCACAGACTCGAGTATTTGCCACCAGCTGGGAAGCGTGCAATAGGCCAACGTGATTGCTTGGTGTGTAAAACAACAACACGTAGAGACCAGAAACGGAAGCTTGTACAAACATGGTGTGAAACGTGTGGTATCCCATTATGTGCTGTCAAGTGCTTCAATGACTACCACAGTCTAGAAAACTTCTAAGTGTGCTGCAAAGTGTGTACAGCGTGTGCGAGTGTGTAAATATGTAAACATATAAGCAGTTAGCGTGTGTGTAAATATATAGAAATATAAGCAGAACATACAATATAATAGACTGTAATGACATATTATATTGCCGTAATTGAAAACATATGTGTGCGCCTGTGTATACTCAAATATGCAACAATTATTGATACAAAATATGTTCAAACATTATTTGAAACATATTTAGTGCAAAATAAATGGATAAAATGCGCCTAGACATTGTAAATAAATAGCGCGAAAATATATTTGTGGCAACTCTGGCTGTTGCGGGACGCCGCGCAACGCCTCCGGGCGTGTACTGCATGAGCGAACATGCAGAGTGTGACGTCACCACGCAACTTTACGGCTCTATTGCAACAAAAGTAAGTACAATAGAATTTTTTTTATTTTTCCCGTGATCAGTGAACGAAACTTAACAGATTAGCAAAAAAAAATTTTTTTTTTTTCAAAATGACATGCGCCTGTGCGGATAGCAGTATATTAGACCCCGAGCATGTTAAGGGTTAATGTGTAATGAGGTGTTTGTTTGTACATGTATGCATGGTTGAGGGGTGTGGTTGCGTGTGTGTTTGTGCATAGTTGGGGCGAGTTTTGTTTTCTGGGTCCTGCGTGCTCCGGTTTCTGTTTGTGGGTTTTGTTTGTGAGAGTTTTGCTTAGGGTTTCATTTGTGTTCCTCTCCCCTTCCGTCGGGCCCCGTCGGCGGAGATGTGAGTGGGTTGTGTGTGTGTAGTGTTTGCGAAAGCTGCTCCTGTGCCTGTGAGTGTGTGACTTCTCCAGTGCCTGCGGGTTCCGGTGGGTGAGTGTGTGCAGTATGGGAGTTTCTTCCTACGCCTGCATGGGCCTGTGCTTTTATGTTTGTCATTTTTTTCTGTTTTTTTGTGTGTGTGTGTGTTTCTGGATGTTATGTGCTTTTGCCTCTCTGTTTGTGGTTTGGATGTTTGTTGGTTTTTTGTCCTGTTCTGCACCTGTGTATGGGATGTAAGGCTGGTTATGATTGTGCGTTCGCTTTCTGTATTTCTGTCCTTACGGTTGTGTGTGTGGTTCTGTTTTATGTTACTCATGTTATATATTTCTTGTGCTGTTTCTTTGTATTGTTCTGTTTCTGTTATGTATTTGGTGCCCGTTTAGGGTTTTTGTGTTTTGTGCTTTATGGCATGTATACTTAAATTTGGCCATTGTTGTATATATTTGGTTTCTTTTCATGTTTTATTGCTTTGTTATGGTTCTCCTGTATGTATTCATGTATTGTTTCTTCTACTGTTGCCTGTTTGTACATTGTGTTTTTCTTTTAAAAATAAAAAACACTGCCATGGAGTAGTTTAACGAGACTGTAGTTGAAAGCAGCGGTTAAATAGTCTTTTTCTGGTCACCAATAAAGTTATTATCAACTATTTCTCGATGTAAAGCTGAGCGATATGATAAAGTGACTATATATATATATATATATATATATATATATATATATATATATATATATATATATATATATATATATATATTTAATGTGTTAATCCAAGTCAAAATGTTGCAGCAATTACGCTCGAGCAGCCGATGACGGATATGGAAGTTAATGGTGTGAACATTTGCTTCTAACTAATGTTGGATGTTACGTCTGTTAGTGAATGTATTACATAATGTGCACCTCGGAGTACATCTCAAACTGACCCCGTACACGTGGGTGGTGGTAGTCAGCGATAATGAACAAGCGTATTTGAAATATATTATTAGGATGGCCAGGTTGTGGATTGAAGAACTAATGCTCTACTCTGAAGGATTATTATCCATTAATAAGGATATGATTCACAACAACTCCCTGATCACATATGCATTCGATAAAGTCATGTATAAATGATATACATGGCAAGGAGACTGGAATCATCGGTGTGGTCCTATGATGACCTGGCGCCTGTATATGGTTACTGTGGTCCTATGATGACCTGGCACCTGTATATGGTTACTGTGGTCCTATGATGACCTGGCACCTGTATATGGTTACTGTGGTCCTATGATCACCTGGGGCCTGTATATGGTTACTGTGGTCCTATGATGACCTGGCACCTGTATATGGTTACTGTGGTCCTATAATGACCTGGCACCTGTA
>WNGS01159561.1:60938-92312 GCA_020271785.1 Procambarus virginalis
GTTAAACATTAGAGGTCAATATAGTTCCACCATTCACATAGGACAATACATTGTCATTAGCAAAGGCTCGTAGTGCAGTGTTATATAATTGTTCACAGTTATAATGGAAGTGACTCACTATATGAATTATGTTTGTACCGTGATGGTATTACTTTAATAACGACAGGTTTCCCAATAAAGTGAGCTGGGATATTGCACTCCAGTCACCACCTCGATATCCAGGAGAGCCATAAAAAGTTAAGTTTTACAGCGAGTTTTCCAGGAAAACGAGGCAGCTTTAACTCCGGGGGTTCATACGTACTTTATAAGGTAAACTTTACAAGTGCACGATGGTATACGATACTTTAAACTAACATGGAGGCTGTGCCGGATATTGTGACAAAAATTACTATAAAACTACATCACGGTTGGGGGGGAACGCTTACAGAGTTGACGCCTTATCTTCTCCTAGAGGAGTTTAACTCTTAGTTTAACTTGTTAAACTTCATTAGTTTAACTTAATGTATAAAATCCCTGAGCAAAACAAATACTTGTCATTCTTCGGTTGACGCTCCGTGATCTGTTACACATCAGCCTAGCAAATCTAATTCCCCCAGTTCAAGAAGGGATTCAAACAAACAAAATATGTGAGTATTTTACAATCACACGAATTAGTAAAGTCACCGTATATACTTTGTGCAAGAGTTGAATGGGAAGGATATTGACTATGGGTTCTAAGACTAGGAACTGATACTTATTCCTTACCTTAAACATGAAAAAGTTCGGTGCAAACGCCAAGTCCTACAGCATAGTCAGATACGCAGGATAAGATCAGTCATTCGACGATTGGATTGATGCTGACAACATATTAGTTATAATGAAGCAAAAACCTTTGGTTTATAAGTATAACGACATGATCCACTTATCATCCAAGCTTTAATATCCAAGAAAAGAATTGGTTGGAAAATTGAAGAAACCGTATATAAATTTTCTGAAATATTTGATAACTTACAAAAAAAAATGCACCTAATAAGGTTATAAAGAAGCTGAAAAAACGAGATGGCTTATATGTTCGCTAGGCTGCTAACCTTCTTAACGACAAAGAAACTAATTTTAACTAGGAAAAGTGGGAGAATCCTATCCCTTGTCCTTCAATCGCAGCTAAGTTGATTTCGCGTTTATTTACTAACTTAAAAAAGTAATGAGTTTGATCTTGTATACTGTAAAGTAAAGTAATTGATGGCAGAAATCTTGCACGAACCCCAGTTCCAGCACCAATACTTGCTGTAAAGAGCTCTCCAGTCGGGTCTGATTCTTTCATTGAACATTTAATCGATTTTAAATTAAAAGTTATTTAACACGAATACGCCAGATCATTCCTAAATCATTTCAACGTGGAAATGTTCAGTGGGATCCGAATATAAATAATGCTGCCACCTCTTAGTAGGATTCATAAAATCAATGATATTATTCAGAAAATAATTGTACGAAACAATTTATTTTTACCTGATAAATTACCGCTGGCACATTTTTTTCACAATGACATCTATTTCTCAAGATTTATTCCACAATACAACAGCAGGGAAGCAAATGTATGAAGTTCCTACAGTTAAAAGGAAGAGGTCAACGATGAGTGAGACTTAACCCAGGACTCGGCAAAACACTTCTTGGTTCGTGTATTGACAGGTGAGCATATTGACAGGTGAGCATATTGACAGGTGAGCATATTGACAGGTGAGCATATTGCCAGGTGAGCATATTGACAGGTGAGCATATTGACAGGTGGGCATATTGACAGGTGAGCATATTGACAGGTGAGCATATTGACAGGTGAGCATATTGACGAGTGAGTATGTATTCACATAATCACCTTCATTGTTCGGGTCCCGGCTTCTGAGCAGTCACCATAATGTGAGACACCACATTAAGGTCACATGTAGGACGAGCTTCCTCAAGTTGGTCAAATTAGACGCTCGTCTGAAGCAACACCTCCGGTCTTAGTAAAGTGCCACAACAGTTTACTAAGAGTTGTGTTGTTGGGAAATATATATTGTAACTGTATATCATACTTGGTGGTGTTCAGTGTCTGGCTCATAGAAGTTAAAATTAGTGTTATAAAGTATAAAGTACTATAAAATTAGTGCTAGTGTTAGGGGCCTCGTAGCCTGGTGGATAGCGCCCAGGACTCGTAATTCTGTGGCACGGGTTCGATTCCCGCACGAGGCAGAAACAAATGGGCAAAGTTTCTTTCACCCTGAATGCCCCTGTTACCTAGCAGTAAATAGGTACCTGGGTGTTAGTCAGCTGTCACGGGCTGCTTCCTGGGGGTGGAGGCCTGGTCGAGGACCGGGCCCGGGGACACTAAAGCCCCGAAATCATCTCAAGATAACCTCAAGATAAAATAACCTTATTGATTTTATAGTTTTGGTCTTTTATATTACGGGTACAAAGACTGGTGTTTTGAAACTTCTAATGTTGTTTTATTAAAATTAACTTTTGTTTTAACATTGTCAACAAACTTTACTCTTGTTTCCCAATATTCACATTAAAGTTTAAGTGCAGTATTTTTTGTATGCTGCGTGAGCAGACCATCAGCTGGGTATAACCACCGGAGATAACTGCAGGGGTATAACTGCAGGGTATAACTGCAGGGTATAACCACAAGATATAACTGTAGGGTATAACTGCAAAGTATAACTGCAAGGTATAGCTGCATGGTATAACCGCAAGATTTAACATCATGGTATAACAGCAAGGTATAACTGTAAGGTATAACTGTAGGGTATAACTGTAAGGTATAACTGTAGGGTATAACTGCAGGGTATAACTGCAAGATATAATGACAGCGTATAACCACAACGTATAACTGTAGAGTATAACTGCAGGGTGTAATGACAGTGTATAACCGCATGGTATAACTGTAGGGTATAACTGCAAGGTATAACTGTAGGGTATAACTGCAGGGTATAACTGCAAGATAAAATGACAGCATATAACCACATCGTATAACTGTAGGGTATAACTATAGGGTATAACTGCAGGGTATAACTGTAAGATATAATGACAGCATGTAACCACAAGGTATTACTGTAGGGTATAACTGCAGGGTATAACTGGAAGATATAATGACCGCGTATAACCACAAGGTATAACTGTAAAGTGTAACGGCAAGGTATAATGGCAGCGTATAACCACAGGGTATAACTGCAGGGTATAACGACAGTGTATAACCGCAGTACCCTATTTAACATAACAATACAAATATACTTATTGTGTATTCTGGTGTATATTCGTAAACAAAGAACTGCAGGAGAGTGAGAGTGTGTCAGTGACTGACACTGTCAGTGTATCAGTGACTAACACTGCCAGTGTATCAGTGACTTACACTGCCAGTGTGTCAGTGACTAACACTGCCAGTGTGTCAGTGACTAACACTGCCAGTGTATCAGTGACTAACACTGCCAGTGTGTCAGTGACTTACACTGCCAGTGTGTCAGTGACTAACACTGCCAGTGTATCAGTGACTAACACTGCCAGTGTATCAGTGACTAACACTGCCAGTGTGTCAGTGACTTACACTGCCAGTGTGTCAGTGACTTACACTGCCAGTGTGTCAGTGACTGACACTGCCAGTGTATCAGTGACTAACACTGCCAGTGTGTCAGTGACTTACACTGCCAGTGTGTCAGTGACTTACACTGCCAGTGTATCAGTGACTAACACTGCCAGTGTGTCAGTGACTTACACTGCCAGTGTGTCAGTGACTAACACTGCCAGTGTGTCAGTGACTTACACTGCCAGTGTGTCAGTGACTTACACTGCCAGTGTATCAGTGACTAACACTGCCAGTGTGTCAGTGACTTACACTGCCAGTGTGTCAGTGACTAACACTGCCAGTGTGTCAGTGACTAACACTGCCAGTGTGTCAGTGACTTACACTGCCAGTGTGTCAGTGACTAACACTGCCAGTGTATCAGTGACTCACACTGCCAGTGTATCAGTGACTTACACTGCCAGTGTATCAGTGACTTACACTGTCAGTGTGTCAGTGACTTACACTGTCAGTGTGTCAGTGACTTACACTGCCAGTGTGTCAGTGACTCACACTGCCAGTGTATCAGTGACTCACACTGCCAGTGTATCAGTGACTTACACTGTCAGTGTGTCAGTGACTAACACTGCCAGTGTGTCAGTGACTTACACTGTCAGTGTGTCAGTGACTTACACTGCCAGTGTATCAGTGACTTACACTGCCAGTGTATCAGTGACTCACACTGCCAGTGTGTCAGTGACTTACACTGTCAGTGTGTCAGTGACTAACACTGCCAGTGTGTCAGTGACTAACACTGCCAGTGTATCAGTGACTTACACTGCCAGTGTGTCAGTGACTAACACTGCCAGTGTATCAGTGACTAACACTGCCAGTGTATCAGTGACTAACACTGCCAGTGTGTCAGTGACTAACACTGCCAGTGTATCAGTGACTAACACTGCCAGTGTGTCAGTGACTTACACTGCCAGTGTGTCAGTGACTAACACTGCCAGTGTATCAGTGACTAACACTGCAAGTGTGTCAGTGACTAACACTGCCAGTGTGTCAGTGACTAACACTGCCAGTGTATCAGTGACTAACACTGCCAGTGTATCAGTGACTAACACTGCCAGTGTATCAGTGACTAACACTGCCAGTGTATCAGTGACTAACACTGCCAGTGTGTCAGTGACTAACACTGCCAGTGTATCAGTGACTTACACTGCCAGTGTATCAGTGACTAACACTGCCAGTGTGTCAGTGACTAACACTGCCAGTGTATCAGTGACTAACACTGCCAGTGTATCAGTGACTAACACTGCCAGTGTGTCAGTGACTTACACTGCCAGTGTATCAGTGACTAACACTGCCAGTGTGTCAGTGACTTACACTGCCAGTGTATCAGTGACTCACACTGCCAGTGTATCAGTGACTAACACTGCCAGTGTGTCAGTGACTTACACTGCCAGTGTGTCAGTGACTTACACTGCCAGTGTATCAGTGACTAACACTGCCAGTGTATCAGTGACTAACACTGCCAGTGTGTCAGTGACTAACACTGCCAGTGTGTCAGTGACTTACACTGCCAGTGTGTCAGTGACTAACACTGCCAGTGTATCAGTGACTCACACTGCCAGTGTATCAGTGACTTACACTGCCAGTGTATCAGTGATTTACACTGTCAGTGTGTCAGTGACTTACACTGTCAGTGTGTCAGTGACTTACACTGCCAGTGTGTCAGTGACTCACACTGCCAGTGTATCAGTGACTCACACTGCCAGTGTATCAGTGACTAACACTGCCAGTGTGTCAGTGACTCACACTGCCAGTGTGTCAGTGACTTACACTGTCAGTGTGTCAGTGACTTACACTGCCAGTGTGTCAGTGACTAACACTGCCAGTGTGTCAGTGACTCACACTGCCAGTGTATCAGTGACTCACACTGCCAGTGTATCAGTGACTAACACTGCCAGTGTGTCAGTGACTCACACTGCCAGTGTGTCAGTGACTTACACTGTCAGTGTGTCAGTGACTTACACTGCCAGTGTGTCAGTGACTAACACTGCCAGTGTGTCAGTGACTTACACTGCCAGTGTATCAGTGACTAACACTGCCAGTGTATCAGTGACTAACACTGCCAGTGTGTCAGTGACTAACACTGCCAGTGTGTCAGTGACTTACACTGCCAGTGTGTCAGTGACTAACACTGCCAGTGTATCAGTGACTCACACTGCCAGTGTATCAGTGACTTACACTGCCAGTGTATCAGTGATTTACACTGTCAGTGTGTCAGTGACTTACACTGTCAGTGTGTCAGTGACTTACACTGCCAGTGTGTCAGTGACTCACACTGCCAGTGTATCAGTGACTCACACTGCCAGTGTGTCAGTGACTAACACTGCCAGTGTGTCAGTGACTTACACTGCCAGTGTATCAGTGACTTACACTGCCAGTGTATCAGTGGCTCACACTGCCAGTGTATCAGTGACTTACACTGCCAGTGTATCAGTGACTTACACTGCCAGTGTGTCAGTGACTTACACTGCCAGTGTATTAGTGACTGCCAGTGTTTCAGATGTGAACGTCTTCCCTCTTAATGTTCCTGGTTCCCTACCAGATCGTTTATATAACCAATCGGAATTAGATCCTATGACAGCGCATGGAATGTCTACAGAAACTACCTCTACCGTCATCTTATTAAGTCATTAGAACAATGATGCCGGGGCGATGATGATGTTGATTTAGGGGCGACGACGATCGTGGGATCTGATGCTCTCCGGCGTACCCGTGTAGGGTTAATCGCGAAGCCTGGAAAGGTGAAACGCCACGCCAAATCGAGAAACGAGTGACGCCAATCACTAGAAACTAATATGCCATACGGCAAATAAACGCACAGACGGGCAGATGATTGGGGAGTCCTAGGAGTCCCTCAGGGTGACAAGCACTGGCCCCGCCCCACACTGAGAGCACCAGGAAGCAAAACCAAAACTTGGCCCCCCAACTAAAACAAAAAAAGTCATCCAGTGTCCCCCGGCAGAGCAGAAGCCGTCCGTCCACCACGACTGAGGGCACACCAGGAGCCCACCAAGACCCACCAACCCCGGCACCTCTCGGCCAAGCCGGCGCCGAACTCCGCCACCCCGCCGGGAGACCCAGCCAGAACACGCCAAAAAAAAAAAACTCAATCAACAATCCCGTGACCCAAGGCGATATGTGTGCCAGGCGTCGTACAATCGGACCGTTGAAGAGGGATGCCAAACGGCAGTAGCAAAGCCAAAACGCGAAAACAAGACTTGAACAGGCGGTTCCCAGGCGGAGGAGGCGTCCAGACGTCCGCTCGGCCTCAAGGTTGAACCATGAGTCCCGGGGCGATGATTGGTGGGGTGTTTACACGTGACAAGGGAAAACGGATGAGGTATAACTATTCCAAGTTTTCATGTGAATCTAACATTTTAACTGGAACTATAAAGTTAATTATATGATCAACGGGAAATTGCTGCCATATTGTCAAATAACGAACTGAGTAATGCTCTTAAAGTTTGTTTACAGCAAATACGTAACGACGTTTATTATATACGACTAAAGTTCTAATCGCACCAAGTTCAATATAATATATGGAGTGGAGAATATAACATCACAGCAGGATACTACAGAATACAGTAATGTTTGGAGAGTTTCGTTATCTTTCGGGAGTGCTATCGGGAAAGTAATTGGGGGTCGAACCCGGTAAAGAATATGGCATTTATAATGAGAAAAAAATGCCTCGTCCTCCTTTCCTGCACAAGCCAGAGCAGGGAGTGATGTTCTTAGTGTACAGTGTGAAATGTCCTCTACGGGACGAGGAAACAGGTATCTTAACTTAATATTGTGGATATAATATTGATAAACGAAAGTGTCAATAAGAAGCTTTAGGTCGCTCTTAACACCAGTATGGTAGATGGGCCTTGTACTACTAACACACATCAAGACGGGCAGCCCATATATTTCTATGAAGGCAGTGTACTACCGCAGTGTACAACTGCAGTGTACCACCACAGTGTACCACCACAGTGTACTACCACAGTGTACTACCACAGTGTACTACCACAGTGTACTACCACAGTGTACCACCACAGTGTACTACCACAGTGTACCACCACAGTGTACTACCACAGTGTACTACCACAGTGTACTACTACAGTGTACTACCACAGTGTACCACCACAGTGTTCCACCACAGTGTACCACCAGTGTACTACCACAGTGTACTACCACAGTGTACTACCAGTGTACTACCACAGTGTACTACTGCAGTGTACAACACAGTGTACTACCACAGTGTACCACCACAGTGTACTACCACTGTGTACACTGTGTACGGTCAGTGTGTTGCAGGATGTCAAGAATGGGAAATAAACTTTGAAACTCATAAACACGGGACACAATCGTTGACAGCTGCCAGGAAGCAAATTATCGGAGGAAGAATGGGGGGGGGGGGATAATGTAGGGAATATCCAGAGATTCACAAAGGTGAAACATAATGATTCACGTAAAAAAATTTCATTAGTACAATGAATTTTATTGCAAGAGCAGGCTTGTCCTATTAGATAATTATTGAACAGCAATAGTGATGCTTTTCCATATTTATTTCGCCATGAATGGTAGAATCCACCATAGATATCGACACACAGTTGACATATTACCCATAAATTTGGCGGCAAATAATAAATTTGTAGATTCCTATCTCGAATTCAAAATTAAAGCTGTGAATGGACAGATGTTGAATTATCGTCGATAGCTTTGGCACAATATTTAATTATTGGGATGGTGAGAGAGAGAGAGAGAGAAAGAGGGGGCGTTTAGACAAGCAACCCTCATATATTCACTCGTTCTTGATCTTATGTATAATACTATATTTCCTATTGTCAAAGATTAAATGTTTATATACTATCCGTTAGGATAAATCTTATATACTTTTGTACGAAACTATAGCTATGAATGACTAATGGTTTGTTCAGGGCCGTACTCGGCTCGCCTTCCAACCTATAATATATGAATTTTTATCTTGAGTTATTATATAAATTGATATACCAAATACACATCACATGTCGAAAATCCGACACACACACATAATAACATGGTTATCCCCTAAAGAAAAGAGAATGGGTGATTCCATGTCGTCACGTATTTACATTACTCATAATTTATTTTAAACAACAGTTCAGTGTTTAAATTTAATAAAAAATGTCCAATAGGACTGAATATAATTAATAACACCAAAACATAGCTTGACTCCCTTGTTACTGTAAAATTAAATCCAGAAGTAGAACCACCAAAACATTGGAAAAGGAGGAGGGAGCGTCACTACACAGAACAACAACAAACGGGTGCTCCGGAGAGTTGTGATATTAGTCTTGCATGATAGACCGACTCTGTCCCAAGAGAACTACCACACCAACACCTCTACCACACAACTGGAGCACTGGAGTATCCGACTACCTAATATTCTGTTTTATTTTGATGCATCATTTTAATATAGATAAGTGGCCGGTTATCTGCATGAGAAAATCCACTAACAAGTACGTACTCAGCTCTACACGCACATATTCCATGTCACACCTGTACTTATATGTTTAGGGAAACATTATTAATTTTTTAAACTCGGCAGGTAATTGTGATTTGGAGTTACAAGAAGCTGAGCAGACAGTTGGCCCTCAATATAAGATTATTACCTAGCTGTACACCAAGCTTTATAGGCCTCCAGACAGCCGCCATTATGTGGCACTCAGAGGCACAGGGCCACACCAAATTTTGATGCTACTATTACACAGCCTTAGCAGGCCCATCAACAGGATCAGCTAAGCCCTCTTTATTGTACAATACTGTAGACATAGTATTAGTAGTGATAAATACCATTTTCTGTGGTATAATAGTAAATTAGACCACCATATGTGGTATGATTTATAATTTATATATTGAAGACTAGGTAAACAATTTGAGGTTTATAAGGAGCCATCTCAAAGTGGTTTAAGCTGCAAATTGTCCCCCCCCCCCAATTATGTGAGATAAATTCAGGCAGCTGAATCAGTACATAAAGTCCACTCACTCACTTAATTACTTACTTGCTTAATTAACTAACTTATTACTAATAACTATAAAAAATAATCAGATAAAAGTATAATATTAAAGTCAATTAAAAAAGCAAAAAATATTTAATATTTACAGAATTAAGAAAGATTTAAAGCTGCTAGGATTTTTCCACATCACAAAAGAAAATATGAACACAAAAATTTCACAAAGCTAATGACTTTAATAACTATTACCCTTTTTATAAGAAAGAACTGTACGATTAAGTTAGTCCCTGTTTCGCCATGTTAATAACTGAACACCAGGAATATAAAGGGAATATATAACACTGATCCGTCTTTATCAATAACTGTTCTTCAACACAGTCAGCTTAAGGCCTTTCCGAGAATAATAAATTTAATCCAGCAAGGTACAACCACCACCGCTGTCAAAGGAAGACTGTAACTTAAACTGTAAAGTGGAAAATTATATGTTAATTGCTCAAAATACGAAATAATTTGAAATTTTTATTTATTTAATTTATTTATTTATATATATATATATATATACAAGAGTTTTCATTCTTGTACAGCCACTAGCACGCATAGCGTTTCGGGCAGGTCATTAATTCAAATGTTCCCCGGGAATACGAGCCGCCAAATCGTTTAACAACCAGGTACCCATTTTACTGTTGGGTAACATGAGGCTACAGTCAAGGATTGGTGCCCAGTAAATCCTCCCCAGCCAGGATACGAACTCAGGTCAAAGTGCTTGTGAAACAAAAGGCGAGCGGCTTACCACGACGCCACGGGGACTGTGTAAGATCAGAAGAACTTTATTTGATCAGAATGCAATGGTTATCATATCAAAATGAGGATGAAGCACTATTAGTAAAGGCCCTAATTCAGCTTGGCGCTGGCTTTCACACAGCACAGTGCTAAAGCTTGTAGCGTCAGCTCCGGGAGTGTGGTGACCAAGCTGGTGCTAAGTTGCCTTCCATTCACCCGCTGGATAAGATATAACCAAATAGTAAGTAGCCGGCATAATCAAAGATGAGTTGGGTGGTTTACTGTGAAGGTGTAGAACTGCTTGAGTACTGCTAGGAGAGTCTCAGGAGGTAGAGTACTGCTAGGACTGTCTCAGGTGGTAGAGTACTGCTAGGAGAGTCTCAGGAGGTAGAGAACTGCTAGGACGTATCAGGTGGTAGAGTACTGCTACGAGGATCTCAGGGGGTAGAGTACTGCTAGGACTGTATCAGGTGGTAGAGTTCTGCTAGGAGAGTCTCAGGGGGTAGAGTACTGCTAGGACTGTATCAGGTGGTAGAGTACTGCTACGAGGATCTCAGGGGGTAGAGTACTGCTAGGACTGTATCAGGTGGTAGAGTTCTGCTAGGAGGATCTCAGGTGGTAGTGTACTCCTAGGTGGGTCTCAGGTGGTGAGAGGGAGAACAACACACCACAACCGCCACTGAGGTGTCCTATGGCTGCCAGGTGAACAAGGATCAGGGCCCCAAGCCAGGGCACTTTCAATAAGAAGTTTGAATAGTTTGATGGTTTGGTGGAGGAGTCAGGAAAAGTACGATGATCATATTAATTATAACTTATATAATAATTTTAGCCAGTCCAACCATTATTTTTCATGGAGGAAAGGTATAAGGATTATTTTTAACATGCTAAAAGCATCTGGATCGTTTACGGATTGTCGCAGTCGTTGTTTAACTCCGCCATGGAGTGATTCATTGCCCCGCCACTGGAGGGGGTGGGCGTCGTGGCTTGAGCTTTACAGTTGTTGCCTGGCATTGAGTGTGGGAGGGCGCTGCTTGCTGTGTCGGCGACATAGGGGCCGCCTGCCCCTGTTCGCTGGACTGAGACCGTTGGTCTTGAATTTTCTGGACGTGCGACATACCTTGCTCTAAAGGTTGTTCTGCTGGATATGCTGCATGTTAGTGTGACCGATGTGTACGGACTACTACTGTTAACTACCCACCAGGCACTTGTGAAGTTTCGGTCTGCTGCTGTGTATTGGGACTTCGTGGCCCTAACATAGGACTTTTAGGTGGTATGCCTCCTTTTCCTCCATCCTCCCTGGGGACGATGGTACCGTCCTATCTCTGACCCTGCTGCTCGGGACGTATGTGGCGCTGCATGGTGTGCCCTTCAAATTCACGGAGGCCCTGCTTCAGAGGTACTTTGGTCAATTTGGGACTGTGATTTACCTCCGTATGAACCGTCTCTTTCGGTAGGTGGTGCGGAGTCTCATGTGTAACCCGGACTCTCGCCTTGCTGTCAAATCTCCAGTTCCCTCCATGGTTACCTTGTTGGGGGTACACAATGCGGGCATTTTATCCAGGGCAGCCACGGACTTGTTTCCATTATGAACCTCTGGGGCACCAGGCGGCTGCCTGTACGGGTTGGAGGCTGCGCCTGTTAACTTATTTCGAGAAGAGGATTTCACCCCGTTGGCAGATCAGGGCCTGTCGCCTTGTGATGGGGTGGGTGGGCAGGTTGCCCCGCCGCCTACTGACCCGGTGGTGGCCCAGGTTCTTCGGCCAGTGAGCCGGTGTGTCCGGATGGTGGAGCCCGTGACGAGGTGGTGGTGTGTGTGGAACCGCCCCCCCCCACAGCCAACCTCATTGCTTCCGCAGGATTCTTTGCCTGTGCTCTCTTTCTGCCTACTCCGACGTCGTCGAGGGCTCCCTCACCTGTACGAGTCCCTTACCGCCAGTTCTAGTGTCCCCTGTGAGTGGCGGCCTCATCAAATGTGTTGTTGAGGCTGAAATTCTGCGAAGTCAAGCTCCTTCGGTTGTGGGGCGGCCTGACGATGGTTCTTCTCACGTGCCTCCTGCAGAGGGTGACAGCTCCGACGATCAACGTCCAGTCCCGAAGCATTCTTGGACGGAGAGGGTGTATCGCCCCCTCGTACGTGGGTTGAGGAATGCGAGGTTGAGGATTGTGCTGTTGCTTCCTCTGTGAACTCTGCCTCTGTGGAGTGCGACGTTGCTGTGCCGGGGGCTATTGTGGTTCATGCAGGTTGCTTGGACCCTTCACACGGGTCCTCCTGTTGCAGGGGTGGGGACCGGTGAGGAGCATGTTTCTCTTGCTTCGGGTGCCGCGCCCGCGTCGGTTGGTTCTGGTTTCTTGTGGGATGTGGTTCCCCTTGGCGAGGCTGCTGGTGAGCGTGGTAGCCTGGTGGTGGTGCTGAGGAAGGCTGATCGCTCTGGGGGTTCTGTACCCTCTCCCATGCTCCCTGTTTCGTCGGAGGCGGTCTTGCCGCCTCGGCAACCTCCACCCTCTTCGTCAGTGCCTCGGTTATGTCAGCGGCGATGTTGCAGTCTCCGCCATCTTCTTTATGTCTCTTGCTTCGTCGACTGTGGTGTTGCCACTTCGGCAGCCTCTGCCCACTTCTTCTGTGTTTCCTATTCCATGGCAGCGGTGTTCCCACCTCGCTGGTTACGTTCTTCGTCCTCTGATCGGGGGCGTCCGCTTCCGCCTGNGTGCTTACCTCTCCGTGATAGTTATTCCAAAAAAGGGTTCCTATTACGTCCCTTGTGTGTGTGTGTGTGTGTGTGTGTTAATACGAGAACTGTTCCTAATATTTATCCTCATACGTTTCTTATGCAATGCCCAATATTTCTACCTTTGTTAAGAGGGATCATTTCTGAGACCCACCCACCTTTTATCAATCGTTCATTTCCACTACTCTAGCTACGTAGCTCATCATAGTTCAATAAACGCTCACAAGATGCCGCTAAGTATACAAACACTCGATCAATTCACATACACAAAAACACTAATTTCTCAGTCGCAAATGAATTCCTTTCCCGATCTTACAAGAATTTGTTTTCCGAAAGAGTTGCACGTGTCACCCAATGTCTCAAACACTCACCTGTACATTCATACTTATTTCTCAAACTAACACAGACACATCACCAAAGCACTCATACTCTAACACATATAAACACTTACACAGCAAATTGCAAAAGACTCTCCATACACAAAATAATTTCACAAATCGCAAAAACTTTCAAAAACACTCGCACAACTACTTTCATCTTTCTCAATCGCATACACACATACTCAAACGCACTTCTCACTAAAGCACACACACACACAAATTTCAAACTCTATCATAACACTCACCCAAAACAAACTTGCACAACATCCTTGCTCTTTCACAAATTCTCCTTTCTCGATCTCAAATACAAATAACGCCAATTTCATTTACAGTTTTCATCCAATCTCATCCTTACCTACCTAACCTTCATAGACTATCTTCCTAATTCACATACACCTAACCTCTATTCATCTCTGAATATCGTCACACCATCCCATCACGTAATATCGCTCATCTAACAAAGAATCTCTACTTAATTAACTTCATTGTTCAGTATCCAGCTCTTTCTATTCCTTATGAGAGATGTCTTGATGTCATATCGCTGATTATTCTGCAGGAACTCAGATCTCTCAAGCCATCTCATCTCATCTACCTCTAACTAAAACGTAGTTTAGGTAACGTGGTTTCCAGCACGCACTCTCTCATCACATATGTAAATTAAATATTTGGTTTCAAGCTTCCACAAGCTCTCAATACAAAATTTACTCTATCCCAGACGGTGTTGCGATTTT
Organism: Procambarus virginalis; assembly: GCA_020271785.1. Taxonomy (NCBI): domain Eukaryota; kingdom Metazoa; phylum Arthropoda; class Malacostraca; order Decapoda; family Cambaridae; genus Procambarus; species Procambarus virginalis. The sequence goes on from WNGS01159561.1 coordinate 75,120, forward strand.
TGATACAAAGTCATATTGTCAAAGTATAATTTAGATCTTGTAGGATTTACCCGAGTGTATTATCGAAGGATCAGATTACCAACATCAAGGAGGTCAATGCTCTGCCATTCCTTCCCTGAGGCATCAAACCATCCTCAGCCTTTCCTCATCAAGTGCGTATATTGTTACACTTTATTTATTTGGAAATTCCCTCATTACTTCACAAACGTTAAGAAAACCTTACCGAAGCTAATCTGTCCTGGTGAGACTCGGGGATCCTATGGTTTGATAGTGTGTCCTAGTCAAACAGCAAAAGAGATGTTTAGTCAACTGTTTCGCCAAACATTGCATCCAAAATATATCCGTTCTCCCATTATAATTTTACTTTTTCCTAAGATCATCCATATATGTGCTTGTTTTCTGAACACTTAATATTACCCTAGTAACTCCATGTTAACAAAGAATATTTTTGATGCGAGATTTAAGTTACTAAAGAGGAACTTAACATTATGCCTTCAGCCAAACAAGTCTATGTGGGTGGAAAAGAGGACAGATTGACTTACCAGTTACCAGAGAGGATGTTATTAAACAAATAGTGAAACTCAAGCCCAACAAATCCCCAGGGATTGACGAAGTGTTTGCCAGAGCGCTTAAGGAATGCAAAGATGAGCTTTGTGAGCCGTTGTCAACCATATTTAATAAATCATTAATCAGACAGAGTGCCAGAGTCCTGAAAGGCTGCAAATGTGGTTCCAATTTTCAAGAAAGGAGATCGATCACTTGTTTCAAACTATCGGCCAATTAGCTTAACATCTATTGTGGGAAAGTTACTTGAATCGATGGTTGTAAATACCATTCGTCTTCATCTTGAAAACATAGATTAATAAATGATTCACAACAAGGGTTTACAAATGGCTGTTCATGTTTAACAAGTGCATCTGCCAATCTTTTGACCATTGAAAAAACCCTATTTAGATAGTCTTGAAGTAATAATGAGTCTTTTTCTGTGTATTTCCCCACCCCTTAATTTTTGAACTCATGCCAAATTTGCAAATATTGCTGCTCAAACTTGAATATAAATCATTTAAATATATATTATAAACTAGCAGTACCCGGCCACGCGTTGCTGTGGCTCAGCAACGCATGTCCGTTCCTGAGCCACTGAATCTTCCTTGTCCCCCCCCCCATTCCTCCCCACCATTCCCTCCTCACCCGTCACCTCAGCCTCCCAACCATTCTCCACTCCACCATCCCCTCTTCCTCCCCATTCCACCATCCCCTCTTCCTTCCCACCATGCCCCACTTCCTTTTCCCTTTGTCATCCCCACTATTCTCCATTCCCCCATCCCCTCGTCCCCACCATCCCAAACTTCCCCGTCCCCTCGTCCTTCCCCACCATTGCCCCCTCCCTGGTGACCTCGTTCTCCCCACCATCTCTCACTTCCGTCCCCTCATCATCCCCACCATTCCCCACTCCCTCGTCTGGTGCCTTCCCAAATTGTCTGATGTTCCTATCAGAAAATTGGGAACATCAAATGATCTGATGTTCCCATGGCTGAAATATAAGAAAAGCAGTAAAAAAATAGTAAGAAAATATGAAAAAGTAAACACATAAACTATACTCACAAAATGAACGGTATGGTAAACAACACAGCTTAATTCCAATGCAATTCTCACAAAATAATTAAATCAAAATAGACATCAATCAAAATCTGTGAAAATTCAATTTATCAATGGAATCAGAAAAATTTAAATAGAATTGTAACATATTTAGGACAGCATGTGTGTTGCTCTTACATGCAACAGATGGCACTGTTTTTCAAGAAAAGCATAGTTTTACCTGTCACAGGTGTGGCATCTATACTCATACTTACGAAATGAATTGTATGTTAAACAACACAGCTCAATTCCAACACAATGTCACACAAAATAATTAAATAAAAAATAAAATAAATTTAAATCTATGAAAATAAGATTTATCAATGCAATCGGAAACATTGAAGTGGAATTCTGGACATATTTAGTATAGTGTGCATGTTGCTATTATGTGCAACAGATGGCACTGTTTTTCAAAAACTCATGTTTTTACCTGTCACAGGGGTGGCATCTATATGGTAGGTATATAAAATGATGCGCCTATTCGAATGCAACGTTGTGTCAATATTTCAAAGCAATCGGTGAAGAATTTTCGGAGAATACAGCGTGTGTTGCTCTTACGTCCAACATATGGCGCTGTTTAAAAAAAAAAAGTGTTTTTTCCGGTCACAGGTGAGGCATGTATTTAGTAGATATATAAAAATATGCGCCTATTCTAATGCAACGTTGTGTCAAAATTTCAAAGCAATCGGTAAAGAGGTTTCAAAGATTTTCCTCATATGAAAAACACAGTTTAAAAAAAACTGTTTTTCTACCGTCTAAGACGTGACATCTATATAATATGCATATAAAAACCTGGCTGGATGCGATTGGAACTTGTGTGAAAATTTCAAAGCAGTCGGTGAAGAACTTTCGGAGATTAGCGATTTTGAACAAACGAACATTTCCATTTTTATTTATATAGATAACAGGTCCCCAGGACAGAGCCTTGAGGCACTCCATTTAGAACATTTTCCCACTCTGACTTAACCCCATTTATAATAACTCTGTTTCCTTTGGTATAGCAATGCCCTAATCCAACTTAATATAGCATCCCTAATACTATGAGCCTTCATCTTTTTAATCAGTCTTTCATGGGGGCACTGTATCAAAAGCTTTGCTAAAGTCAAGGTACACAACATCACAAACCTTACCACAAGCAACTTCCTCAACTATGCTGGAATAAAGTGAGAGCAAATTGTTTAAACATCGTCGGCCATTTGTAACACCATGTTGCGAATCATTTGTTAATTTGTTTTTTCGAGATGAAGACGAATGGTATTAGCAATTATCGATTCAAGTAACTTTCCCACAATAGACATTAGGCTAATTGGCTGATAGTTTGACGCAAGTGATCTATCTCCTTTCTTAAAAATTGGTACCACGTTAGCAACCTTCCACGACTCTGGCACTCTGCCTGACTCTAATGATTTATTCAATATGGTATACAATGGCTCACAAAGCTTATCTTTGCATTCTTTAAGCACCCTGCCAAACACTTCGTCCGGCCCTGGGGATTTGTTTAGTTTGAGTTTTACTATTTGTTTAATAACATCCTCCCTGGTAACTGCTAAACTAGTCAACCTGTCCTCGTCCCCACCCACATAGACTTGTTCGGCTGAAGGCATATTGTTAAGTTCTTCCATAGTAAATACAGAGATAAAATATTTATTAAAAATACTACTCATCTCTTCGTCATTATCAGTTATCTGACCTGTCTTACTTATTAATGGACCAATCTTTTCTCTAATCTTTGTTCCATATAACTGAAAAAAATTAGGATTTGCCTTTGCTTGGCCTGCTATGCGTACTTCATAGTTTCTTTTTGCCATCCTTATCTCTTTTTTTAACATTTCTAACCTGCTGTGCGAATTCTTGTTCTAAACTGACTTCCCCATTCCCAATCCTTACGTACAAAGCTCTGCCTGTAAGGTTCTTCAGATCCTTTGTTTTCCATTTCGGGTCATTAGTATTTTACTTATTCAATTTGTATTGTAAACTACGTTCCTGTGTTTTGCTTTTTAAATAGGTTATATTTTGAATCGACATAGAAATCCCTTTTTACATCACCCATCGCTGGGTTCATGTCTTTATTCAAGACCAGCCCACCCCCTATGCCCAAAACTTCTCAATCTATTTGATCCCCCTAAAAAAATTTAAGCTATTAAAATCAGCTTTTAGAAAATCTGGTACTTTAACAGAGTTTTCTCCTGCAAATCTATTCTATTCTATGCTAAATCTGATTTCTTTGAGATCACTGTTCCCTACCTCACTCCCTATTTCGATGTCATTAATTTGTGTTTCCCTGTTAGTTAACGCTAAATCTGAAATATTATTTTCCCTCATTGGTTCCTTAATGTGTTGCATAAGAAAGCAATCGTCAATTAATTCTAGACAATCTTTTGCTTCATTATTCCCTGTTCTGTTAAACCAGTTTATTCCACTAAAATTAAAGTCACCCATGACACAAATACTGTTAGACTTAGATGCTCTATATATTTCATCCCATAGATGCTTTTGCTTCTATTCTGTTTAAGTGTGGTCGCCTGTATAGAACTCCTATTATGAGATTATTTGCTTTTTCGTTTAATTCTAGCCAAATAGTTTCTGTGTGTGGCTGAGTTTTGATTCCCTCTTTGAGACTACATTTCAAATTGTCCCTAACACATATGGCTACTCCCCCTCCTCGTCTAATATATCTATTTGTGTGAAATTGTTTAAATCCATTTATTTGATTCTCAGCTAATATTTCTCTATTTTATACATTCATCCACGTTTCGGTAAGTGCAATAATATCTATTTTTTCTGTGCATACAAGAGCATTTAAATCGTTTATTTTGTTTATTAGACTTCTACTGTTCGTGTAATATACCCTAAGTGAATTGTTATTTTGAGGCCCTTCTCTTTCCCTGATCATTTTGCCAATTTGTTTCTCCAACAAACACATACTTTTATTACCTCCTTCCTCCATATCAATTCCCATACCACTATCTATTAACAGTTTAAACCCAAACAAACGTCTCCCACCACTGGTTCCAACGAGTTCGCAACAGCAACAACCGCAGCCCTCGATAGATGCACCCCATCACAAGCAAACACGTCACTTGTTCCATACAAGTGTTCCCAGCCTGATTTGTGGAACTAATTACCGCGTAAAGTAATAGAAGTTGGATCCCTTGATTGTTTCAAGCGTAGGTTAGACATATATATGAATAAGATTGGGTAATTATAAATAGGCGCTACTTTGTATGGGCCAATAGGCCTTCTGTAGTTACCTTTATTCTTATGTTCTTATACCATGAGGATCAACTCAATATATTAAGGAACCAGCCCGAGTAGTGACAGCTGGTTACTCAACCAGCTGGAAGTTGTTCTTAAGTAGCAAACTCATAAGGAAGTATTATGATAATTTCTCCTCCAGAAATGTGTGTATTAGAAGCTACTCAGAATTAAAACAGAATCCACTAACCCAAAAATAATGGAACATTCAATTATTATTCATCCAACAGTACTTCTGTTGGAAGAAGAAAGAAGAGAAAAGAAAGTGGATAATGATTCTCTCACATTACTGATCTTTGATAACCTCTTTACCGAGAGTGCCAGTTTAACAATGTAAGATGATATGTTCAATAGAGGAAGACATTAAAACTTCTCAAGCATATTACACAAAATATTTTTTCCCTGGAAAATATTCGAGGATTATCATTTTATATGCTTCTCATTTCATATTAGTTAAATCGAGTGACCTCTCACAGGAGACGTCAAATATTCGACGAAGCTCGTGGAGTCAAGAAAGTCACCAGGAGAGCTTATGGATCACGTGCACACATACAGCTCCGTTCCTGTGCCAGGTAAGTCCACTACGGGCTCACCATAGTCCGTGCTACTTGCAACTTTTTGTTCCGAGTAGCTAAATCAACAACGTTTCTTATGGTATTAGTGGATCTGGGCTGGAACTCTCCCTTAGTATAACATTACGTGGAAAATATTATTAATGAGGCTCCCAACCAGCTGGTACATCAATGGTGAACAAGAACAATATAATGGAACGAGTTTATAATGCCACAACATCTATAGGCGGGTTAGTGGGTATTCCAAGATTATATAGAGCTACTAAATTAATTAACCCTATAATAACGAAAGCAGATGTAAAAGATTATTTGAAATCTTCAGATTCATATACTCTTAATTATTTACAGCCGCGTAAATTCGCGCGTTGACGCGCAGGTCCCAAGCCGCGAGTATGTGGGGCTAAGGACTTAAGATGCATATGTTGTCAAAACATACCTGTGAGAAATATTTACTTGTATGCAAAGTCAATTTTTCTACATTTGTCCAAGTGTTCCCTTAACTAGCAAGGATGATGAAAACATGAGTAAAGATATGAAGTTAAGCCTAAAAACTCCACACTTGCAGGGATCACGGACAATTAATTCTGATCATGTAATGAAAAATTGTATAATGGACATAAGAAGCGGATACTGACTTCGAAAAAAGTTAAGTTTTACAGCGAGTTTTCCCAGGAAACCGAGGCAGCTTTAACTCCGGGGTTCATACGTACTTTATAAGGTAAACTTTACAAGTGCACGATGGTATACGATACTTTAAACTAACATGGAGGCTGTGCCGGATATTGTGACAAATATACTATAACACTACATCACGGTTGGGGGGGAAACGCTTACAGAGGTTGACGCCTTATCTTCTCCTAGAGGAGTTTAACTCTTAGTTTAACTTGTTAAACTTCATTAGTTTAACTTAATGTATAAAATCCCTGAGCAAAACAAATACTTGTCATTCTTCGGTTGACGCTCCGTGATCTGTTACACATCAGCCTAGCAAATCTAATTCCCCAGTTCAAGAAGGGATTTAAACAAACAAAATATGTGAGTATTTTACAATCACACGAATTAGTAAAAGTCACCGTATATACTTTGTGCAAGAGTTGAATGGGAAGGATATTGACTATGGGTTCTAAGACTAGGAACTGATACTTATTCCTTACCTTAAACATTGAAAAAGTTCGGTGCAAACGCCAAGTCCTACAGCATAGTCAGATACGCAGGATAAGATCAGTCATTCGACGATTGGATTGATGCTGACAACATATTAGTTATAATGAAGCAAAAACCTTTGGTTTATAAGTATAACGACATGATCCACTTATCATCCAAGCTTTAATATTCCAAGAAAAGAATTGGTTGGAAAATTGAAGAAACCGTATATAAATTTTCTGAAATATTTGATAACTTACAAAAAAAAATGCACCTAATAAGGTTATAAAGAAGCTGAAAAAACGAGATGGCTTATATGTTCGCTAGGCTGCTAACCTTCTTAACGACAAAGAAACTAATTTTAACTAGGAAAAGTGGGAGAATCCTATCCCTTGTCCTTTCAATCGCAGCTAAGTTGATTTCGCGTTTATTTACTAACTAAAAAAGTAATGAGTTTGATCTTGTATACTGTAAAGTAAAGTAATTGATGGCAGAAATCTTGCACGAACCCCAGTTCCAGCACCAATACTTGCTGTAAAGAGCTCTCCAGTCGGGTCTGATTCTTTCATTGAACATTTAATCGATTTTAAATTAAAAGTTATTTAACACGAATACGCCAGATCATTCCTAATCATTTCAACGTGGAAATGTTCAGTGGGATCCGAATATAAATAATGCTGCCACCTCTTAGTAGGATTCATAAAATCAATGATATTATTCAGAAAATAATTGTACGAAACAATTTATTTTTACCTGATAAATTACCGCTGGCACATTTTTTTCACAATGACATCTATTTCCCAAGATTTATTCCACAATACAACAGCAGGGAAGCAAATGTATGAAGTTCCTACAGTTAAAAGGAAGAGGTCAACGATGAGTGAGACTTAACCCAGGACTCGGCAAAACACTTCTTGGTTCGTGTATTGACAGGTGAGCATATTGACAGGTGAGCATATTGACAGGTGAGCATATTGACAGGTGAGCACATTGACAGGTGAGCATATTGACAGGTGAGCATATTGACAGGTGAGCATATTGACAGGTGAGCATATTGACAGGTGAGCATATTGACGAGTGAGTATGTATTCACATAATCACCTTCATTTTTCGGGTCCCGGCTTCTGAGCAGTCACCATAATGTGAGACACCACATTAAGGTCACATGTAGGACGAGCTTCCTCAAGTTGGTCAAATTAGACGCTCGTCTGAAGCAACACCTCCGGTCTTAGTAAAGTGCCACAACAGTTTACTAAGAGTTGTGGTGTTGGGAAATATATATTGTAACTGTATATCATACTTGGTGGTGTTCAGTGTCTGGCTCATAGAAGTTAAAATTAGTGTTATAAAGTATAAAGTACTATAAAATTAGTGCTAGTGTTAAGGGTCTCGTAGCCTGGTGGATAGCGCCCAGGACTCGTAATTCTGTGGCGCGGGTTCGATTCCCGCACGAGGCAGAAACAAATGGGCAAAGTTTCTTTCACCCTGAATGCCCCTGTTACCTAGCAGTAAATAGGTACCTGGGTGTTAGTCAGCTGTCACGGGCTGCTTCCTGGGGGTGGAGGCCTGGTCGAGGACCGGGCCGCGGGGACACTAAAGCCCCGAAATCATCTCAAGATAACCTCAAGATAAGATAACCTTATTGATTTTATAGTTTTGGTCTTTTATATTACGGGTACAAAGACTGGTGTTTTGCAACTTCTAATGTTGTTTTATTAAAATTAACTTTTGTTTTAACATTGTCAACAAACTTTACTCTTGTTTCCCAATATTCACATTAAAGTTTAAGTGCAGTATTTTTTGTATGCTGCGTGAGCAGACCATCAGCTGGGTATAACCACCGGAGATAACTGCAGGGGTATAACTGTAGGGTATAACTGCAGGGTATAACCACAAGATATAACTGTAGGGTATAACTGCAAAGTATAACTGCAAGGTATAGCTGCATGGTATAACCGCAAGATTTAACATCATGGTATAACAGCAAGGTATAACTGCAGGGTATAACTGCAGGGTATAACTGCAAGGTATAATGACAGCATATAACCGCAAGGTATAACTGCAGGGTATAACTGCAGGGTATAACTGCAAGGTATAATGACAGCATATAACCGCAAGGTATAACTGCAGGGTATAACTGCAGGGTATAACTGCAAGGTATAATGACAGCATATAACCGCAAGGTATAACTGTAGGGTATCACTGCAAGGTATAACTGTAGGGTATAACTGTAGGGTATAACTGCGGGGTATAACTGCAAGATATAATGACAGCGTATAACCACAATGTATAACTGTAGAGTATAACTGCAGGGTATAATGACAGTGTATAACCGCAAGGTATAACTGTAGGGTATAACTGCAAGGTATAACTGTAGGGTATAACTGCAAGGTATAACTGTAGGGTATAACTGCAGGGTATAACTGCAAGATAAAATGACAGCATATAACCACATCGTATAACTGTAGGGTATAACTATAGGGTATAACTGCAGGGTATAACTGTAAGATATAATGACAGCATGTAACCACAAGGTATAACTGTAGGGTATAACTGCAGGGTATAACTGGAAGATATAATGACCGCGTATAACCACAAGGTATAACTGTAAAGTGTAACTGCAAGGTATAATGACAGCGTATAACCACAGGGTATAACTGCAGGGTATAACGACAGTGTATAACCGCAGTACCCTATTTACCATAACAATACAAATATACTTATTGTGTATTCTGGTGTATATTCGTAAACAAAGAACTGCAGGAGAGTGAGAGTGTGTCAGTGACTGACACTGTCAGTGTATCAGTGACTTACACTGCCAGTGTATCAGTGACTAACACTGTCAGTGTGTCAGTGACTAACACTGCCAGTGTGTCAGTGACTAACACTGCTAGTGTGTCAGTGACTAACACTGCTAGTGTATCAGTGACTAACACTGCTAGTGTGTCAGTGACTAACACTGTCAGTGTGTCAGTGACTAACACTGCCAGTGTGTCAGTGACTCACACTGCCAGTGTATCAGTGACTAACACTGCCAGTGTATCAGTGACTCACACTGCCAGTGTATCAGTGACTAACACTGTCAGTGTATCAGTGACTCTCACTGCCAGTGTATCAGTGACTCACACTGTCAGTGTATCAGTGACTTACACTGCCAGTGTATCAGTGACTCACACTGCCAGTGTATCAGTGACTCACACTGCCAGTGTATCAGTGACTTACACTGCCAGTGTGTCAGTGACTTACACTGCCAGTGTATCAGTGACTCACACTGCCAGTGTATCAGTGACTTACACTGCCAGTGTATCAGTGACTCACACTGCCAGTGTATCAGTGACTCACACTGTCATTGTGTCAGTGACTAACACTGCCAGTGTATCAGTGACTAACACTGTCAGTGTATCAGTGACTCACACTGCCAGTGTATCAGTGACTTACACTGCCAGTGTATCAGTGACTCACACTGCCAGTGTATCAGTGACTTACACTGCCAGTGTATCAGTGACTTACACTGCCAGTGTATCAGTGACTCACACTGCCAGTGTATCAGTGACTTACACTGCCAGTGTATCAGTGACTCACACTGCCAGTGTATCAGTGACTCACACTGTCATTGTGTCAGTGACTAACACTGCCAGTGTATCAGTGACTAACACTGTCAGTGTATCAGTGACTCACACTGCCAGTGTATCAGTGACTCACACTGCCAGTGTATCAGTGACTTACACTGCCAGTGTATCAGTGACTTACACTGCCAGTGTATCAGTGACTTACACTGCCAGTGTATTAGTGACTGCCAGTGTTTCAGATGTGAACGTCTTCCCTCTTAATGTTCCTGGTTCCCTACCAGATCGTTTATATAACCAATCGGAATTAGATCCTATGACAGCGCATGGAATGTCTACAGAAACTACCTCTACCGTCATCTTATTAAGTCATTAGAACAATGATGCCCGGGGCGATGATGATGTTGTTGTTGATTTAGGGGCGACGACGATCGTGGGATCTGATGCTCTCCGGCGTACCCGTGTAGGGTTAATCGCGATGCCTGGAAAGGTGAAACGCCAAGCCAAATCGAGAAACGAGTGACGCCAATCACTAGAAACTAATATGCCATACGGCAAATAAACGCACAGACGGGCAGATGATTGGGGAGTCCCAGGAGTCACTCAGGGTGACAAGCACTGGCCCCGCCCCACACAGAGAGCACCAGGTAGCAAAACCAAAACTTGGCCCCCAACTAAAACAAAAAAAAGTCATCCAGTGTCCCCGGCAGAGCAGAAGCCGTCCGTCCACCACGACTGAGGGCACACCAGGAGCCCACCAAGACCCGCCAACCCCGGCACCTCTCGGCCAAGCCGGCGCCGAACTCCGCCACCCCGCCGGGAGACCCAGCCAGAACACGCCAAAAAAAAAACTCAATCAACAATCCCGTGACCCAAGGCGATATGTGTGCCAGGCGTCGTACAATCGGATCGTTGAAGAGGGATGCCAAACGGCAGTAGCAAAGCCAAAACGCGAAAACAAGACTTGAACAGGCGGTTCCCAGGCGGAGGAGGCGTCCAGACGTCCGCTCGGCCTCAAGGTTGAACCATGAGTCCCCGGGGCGATGATTGGTGGGGTGTTTACACGTGACAAGGGAAAACGGATGAGGTATAACTATTCCAAGTTTTCATGTGAATCTAACATTTTAACTGGAACTATAAAGTTAATTATATGATCAACGGGAAATTGCTGCCATATTGTCAAATAACGAACTGAGTAATGCTCTTAAAGTTTGTTTACAGCAAATACGTAACGACGTTTATTATATACGACTAAAGTTCTAATCGCACCAAGTTCAATATAATATATGGAGTGGAGAATATAACATCACAGCAGGATACTACAGAATACAGTAATGTTTGGAGAGTTTCGTTATCTTTCGGGAGTGCTATCGGGAAAGTAATTGGGGGTCGAACCCGGTAAAGAATATGGCATTTATAATGAGAAAAAAATGCCTCGTCCTCCTTTCCTGCACAAGCCAGAGCAGGGAGTGATGTTCTTAGTGTACAGTGTGAAATGTCCTCTACGGGACGAGGAAACAGGTATCTTAACTTAATATTGTGGATATAATATTGATAAACGAAAGTGTCAATAAGAAGCTTTAGGTCGCTCTTAACACCAGTATGGTAGATGGGCCTTGTACTACTAACACACATCAAGACGGGCAGCCCATATATTTCTATGAAGGCAGTGTACTACCGCAGTGTACAACTGCAGTGTACCACCACAGTGTACCACCACAGTGTACTACCACAGTGTACTACCACAGTGTACTACCACAGTGTACTACTACAGTGTACTACCACAGTGTACCACCACAGTGTACCACCAGTGTACTACCACAGTGTACTACCACAGTGTACTACCAGTGTACTACCACAGTGTACTACTGCAGTGTACCAACACAGTGTACTACCACAGTGTACCACCACAGTGTACTACCACTGTGTACACAGTGTACGGTCAGTGTGTTGCAGGATGTCAAGAATGGGAAATAAACTTTGAAACTCATAAACACGGGACACAATCGTTGACAGCTGCCAGGAAGCAAATTATCGGAGGAAGAATGGGGGGGGGGATAATGTAGGGAATATCCAGAGATTCACAAAGGTGAAACATAATGATTCACGTAAAAAATTTTCATTAGTACAATGAATTTTATCGCAAGAGCAGGCTTGTCCTATTAGATAATTATTGAACAGCAATAGTGATGCTTTTCCATATTTATTTTCGCCATGAATGGTAGAATCCACCATAGATATCGACACACAGTTGACATATTACCCATAAATTTGGCGGCAAATAATAAATTTGTAGATTCCTATCTCGAATTCAAAATTAAAGCTGTGAATGGACAGATGTTGAATTTATCGTCGATAGCTTTGGCACAATATTTAATTATTGGGATGGTGAGAGAGAGAGAGAGAGAAAGAGGGGGCATTTAGGCAAGCAACCCTCATATATTCACTCGTTCTTGATCTTATGTATAATACTATATTTCCTATTGTCAAAGATTAAATGTTTATATACTATCCGTTAGGATAAATCGTATATACTTTTGTACGAAACTATAGCTATGAATGACTAATGGTTTGTTCAGGGCCGCACTCGGCTCGCCTTCCAACCTATAATATATGAATTTTTATCTTGAGTTATTATATAAATTGATATACCAAATAGACATCACATGTCGGAAATCCGACACACATATAACATGGTTATCCCCTTAAAGAAAAGAGAATGGGTGATTCCATGACGTCACGTATTTACATTACTCATAATTTATTTTAAACAACAGTTCAGTGTTTAAATTTAATAAAAAGTGTTCAATAGGACTGAATATAATTACTAACACCAAAACATAGCTTGACTCCCTTGTTACTGTAAAATTATATCCAGAAGTAGAACCACCAAAACATTGGAACAAGGAGGGAGGGAGCGTCACTACACAGAACAACAACAAACGGGTGCTCCGGAGAGTTGTGATATTAGTCTTGCATGATAGACCGACTCTGTCCCAAAAGAACTACCACACCAACACCTCTACCACACAACTGGAGCACTGGAGTATCCGACTACCTAGTATTCTGTTTTATTTTGATGCATCATTTTAATATAGATAAGTGGCCGGTTATCTGCATGAGAAAATCCACTAACAAGTACGTACTCAGCTCTACATGCACATATTCCATGTCACACCTGTACTTATATGTTTAGGGAAACATTATTAATTTTTTAAACTCGGCAGGTAATTGTGATTTGGAGTTACAAGAAGCTGAGCAGACAGTTGGCCCTCAATATAAGATTATTACCTAGCTGTACACCAAGCTTTATAGGCCTCCAGACAGCCGCCATTATGTGGCACTCAGAGACACAGGGCCACACCCAATTTTGATGCTACAATTACACAGCCTTAGCAGGCCCTATCAACAGGATCAGCTAAGCCCTCTTTATTGTACAATACTGTAGACATAGTATTAGTAGTGATAAATACCATTTTCTGTGGTATAATAGTAAATTAGACCACCATATGTGGTATGATTTATAATTTATATATTGAAGATTAGGTAAACAATTTGAGGTTTATAAAGGAGCCATCTCAAAGTGGTTTAAACTGCAAATTGTCCCCCCCAATTATGTGAGATAAATTCAGGCAGCTGAATCAGTACATAAAGTCCACTCACTTACTCACTTAATTACTTACTTGCTTAATTAACTAACTTATTACTAATAACTATAAAAAATAATCAGATAAAAGTATAATATTAAAGTCAATTAAAAAAGCAAAAAATATTTAATATTTACAGAATTAAGAAAGATTTAAAGCTGCTAGGATTTTTCCACATCACAAAAGAAAATATGAACACAAAAATTTCACAAAGCTAATGACTTTAATAACTATTACCCTTTTTATAAGAAAGAACTGTACGATTAAGTTAGTTCCCTGTTTCGCCATGTTAATAACTGGACACCAGGAATATAAAGGGAATATATAACACTGATCCGTCTTTATCATTAACTGTTCTTCAACACAGTCAGCTTAAGGCCTTTCCGAGAATAATAAATTTAATCCAGCAAGGTACAACCACCATCGCTGTCAAAGGAAGACTGTAACTTAAACTGTAAAGTGGAGAATTATATGTTAATTGCTCAAAATACAAAATAATTTGAAATTTTTATTTATTTATTTAATTTATTTATTTATATATTGTGACGATAATCTCTTATCAGAGATTTAGCCTGCTATTTTCGTATTTCATCACGTCCTCAACAATATGCAAGATACGTTTTGTAGTGGCTAAACATACATATCAAGACAGCCACACACACCTCAACTCCCTCCTTCCCCCCCACTCCAGCACCTGCTACACACCTGGTCGACGCGCCGAACCCTTCAACTACCTAACTAGCGACTTGCGGCCGTCCAGCGTTCTCATTGGCCGCCAACCAACACACCACTCCCGTTCCTTGCCAATCACAATCATCGCCAGTTATTGTTGGAGTCCCTTGCATTTCTGCCAGCTAGAATATATCTCGTGCTCCTTCTATGAACACCTGAATTTGACCCACCTCGCGTGATCAAATAAGAGGTTCTTAGCTAGCGCATATATTCCCAGCACCATTTTATTTTGTTAACGTAACCAGTTCCCCCCTTTTCACTTTGTTATAATTTTATATTTTTTCTTTTACATTATATTAAATATATGCCAAGGTATCGTCTTTAATTTATTTTGTGTTTTCTATATTAAAGTAAAGTATTTTGTTATATTTTGTGTTTTCGTGTTTCTTGCCTTACCACAGATTATCAGACAAGCAGTCACTCTTTTTTTTTATTTTTTTTATTTAAATTTAAGAATATGTGGCCCAGCACTGACACCTGCTAGTTGGAAGACTGCCGACCACCATTTCCAACACGTTTCCATCACAATATATATACAAGAGTTTCATTCTTGTACAGCCACTAGCACGCATAGCGTTTCGGGCAGGTCCTTAATTCAAATGTTCCCCGGAATACGAGCCGCCAAATCGTTTAAACAACCAGGTACCCATTTTACTGTTGGGTAAACAGAGGCTACAGTCAAGGATTGGTGCCCAGTAAATCCTCCCCAGCCAGGATACGAACTCAGGTCAAAGTGCTTGTGAAACAAAAGGCGAGCGGCTTACCACGACGCCACGGGGACTGTGTAAGATCAGAAGAACTTTATTTGATCAGAATGCAATGGTTATCATATCAAAATGAGGATGAAGCACTATTAGTAAAGGCCCTAATTCAGCTTGGCGCTGGCTTTCACAGAGCACAGTGCTAAAGCTTGTAGCGTCAGCTCCGGAGTATGGTGACCAAGCTGGTGCTAAGTTGCCTTCCATTCACCAGCTGGATAAGATATAACCAAATAGTAAGTAGCCGGCATAATCAAAGATGAGTTGAGTGGTTTACTGTGAAGGTGTAGAACTGCTTGAGTACTGCTAGGAGAGTCTCAGGAGGTAGAGTACTGCTAGGACTGTCTCAGGTGGTAGAGTACTGCTAGGAGAGTCTCAGGAGGTAGAGTACTGCTAGGACTGTCTCAGGTGGTAGAGTACTGCTACGAGGATCTCAGGGGGTAGAGTACTGCTAGGACTGTATCAGGTGGTAGAGTTCTGCTAGGAGGGTCTCAGGTGGTAGTGTACTCCTAGGTGGGTCTCAGGTGGTGAGAGGGAAACAACACACCACAACCGCCACTGAGGTGTCTTATGGCTGCCAGGTGAACAAGGATCAGGGCCCCAAGCCAGGGCACTTTCAATAAGAAGTTTGAATAGTTTGGTGGTTTGGTGGAGGAGTCAGGAAAAGTACGATGATCATATTAATTATAACTTTATATAATAATTTTAGCCAGTCCAACCATTATTTTTCATGGAGGAAAGGTATAAGGATTATTTTTAACATGCTAAAAGCATCTGGATCGTTTACGGATTGTCGCAGTCGTTGTTTAACTCCTCCATGGAGTGATTCATTGCCCCGCCACTGGAGGGGGGTGGGCGTCGTGGCTTGAGCTTTACAGTTGTTGCCTGGCATTGAGTGAGGAGGGCGCTGCTTGCTGTGTCGGCGACATAGGGGCCGCCTGCCCCTGTTCGCTGGACTGAGACCATTGGTCTTGAATTTTCTGGACGTGCGACATACCTTGCTCTAAAGGTTGTTCTGCTGGATATGCTGCATGTTAGTGTGACCGATGTGTACGGACTACTACTGTTAACTACCCACCAGGCACTTGTGAAGTTTCGGTCTGCTGCTGTCTATTGGGACTTCGTGGCCCTAACATAGGACTTTTAGGTGGTATGCCTCCTTTTCCTCCATCCTCCCTGGGGACGATGGTACCGTCCTTATCTCTGACCCTGCTGCTCGGTGACGTATGTGGCGCTGCATGGTGTGCCCTTCAAATTCACGGAGGCCCTGCTTCAGAGGTACTTTGGTCAATTTGGGACTGTGATTTACCTCCGTATGAACCGTCTCTTTCGGTAGGTGGTGCGGAGTCTCATGTGTAACCCGGACTCTCGCCTTGCTACTCAAATCTCCAGTTCCCTCCATGGTTACCTTGTTGGGGGTACACAATGCGGGCATTTTATCCAGGGCAGCCACGGACTTGTTTCCATTATGAACCTCTGGGGCACCAGGCGGCTGCCTGTACTGGGTTGGAGGCTGCGCCTGTTAACTTATTTCGAGAAGAGGATTTCACCCCGTTGGCAGATCAGGGCCTGTCGCCTTGTGATGGGGTGGGTGGGCAGGTTGCCCCGCCGCCTACTGACCCGTTGGTGGCCCCAGGTTCTTCGGCCGGTGAGCCGGTGTGTCCGGATGGTGGAGCCCGTGACGAGGTGGTGGTGTGTGTGGAACCTCCCCCCCACAGCCAACCTCATTGCTTCCGCAGGATTCTTTGCCTGTGCTTCTCTCTTCTCTTCTGCCTACTCCGACGTCGTCGAGGGGCTCCCTCACCTGTACGAGTCCCTTACCGCCAGTTCTAGTGTCCCCTGTGAGTGGCGGCCTCATCAAGTGTTGTTGAGGCTGAAATTC
>WNGS01159561.1:110821-127128 GCA_020271785.1 Procambarus virginalis
AACAAATTAATGATAAATCATACAATTTAAGTAACTGAGAATCCACTGTGAGGTGAATGTCTTGGGTCATTGTGACTTGTAACTGATTTTTACTAGACATCACAACACAGTATCATCATGATTACTCAAATTGGATGGGAATTATTTGCTCTTAGTCAGAGCTATAATAGGCTTGTATTTTCCGTTTACATTGTTGAGCAGCTGCTCTAGTGGGGCGGGTGCTCGGTGGATCAGAATTGTTGTCCTCGGAAACTGTTGGTGACTGGTTCTGATAAACTCTCGTTCTGCTAATTCGAGAGGTACCAACTTCTCTAATGTCTTTAGGGTAGTAGTGCCTCTGCACAAAACCGTACTACTCTCAGGATGCCTTGGTGATCTGGGTGGATAGCAACAATTTTGCCTATAGGCCATTCTGACCTTGGTCCATCACTGTCAACTAGTACTAGGTCTCCTGGTTTAAGTTGAACTTTATTATAGGGCTCGAAGCTCCATAGTGGTACTCTCGTAGAGCGGTGAGGTACTCTCGAGTCCACACCTCATTCCACCTTTCAATTACTCTCGAGAGATGTTGGTAACTTTCTACTAAGTCACTCCTGGTTACATAGGAAGGGTCGACGGGGTCCTCTTCTGCCAAAGGTATCAGAGGGCTCAGCAGGCCTCCATGTATAAATGCGAGGGACTCAGAGGCTCTCTCTGTGAGAAATCATCTGATAGGTAAGTTAATGGGCGATTGTTGACTCGCGCCTCAATTTCCACGACGAGTGTTTGGAGTTCGGAGTAACTAATTTTCTGTCGATGCAAGGTCTTCCTTAAACATTTCTTGACAGTCCCTATCATACGTTCGTAGAACCCACCTTGCCAGGGGGCTCTGGGAGCAATAAATTTCCAGTGGCATTGTCGTCTCTGCATGACAGACTGCACTTCTGGATGATTCCATATCTCTCGTAAGCAGGCTTCTCCTGCCACAAATTTGAACCATTATCCGATATCATTAGTTTGGGACAGGATCTGCGAGCTGCAAATCTACGAAAAGCTTGGATGAAGGCTTCGGCACTCATGTCAGAAGTCACTTCTAGATGTACGCCTCGTGTGGTAGCACATGTGAAGAGGCAAATATAAGCTTTCACTGGTATCTTATCTGGATTGCCAGTGAGAAGCAAGGCTCCTGTGTAATCGACACCAGTGGTCTCAAACGGACGAAGATGAACTACTCTCTCCTTAGGGAGTGGTGGAGGTCCTGGGTAAGGACACACTCGAGCGTCGTATCGTTTGCAGATTACACAGAACTTAATGATTGATTTGACAGTTTGACGACCTTGAGGAAGCCAATACTTCTGTCTGAGGTCGGTGAGAGTGTCTAACACTCCGCCATGCAAAGTACTATATTGATGGTGATGTAAAACTAAAAGTTTTGTTATAATGTGGTGACGTGGTAGAAGGATCGGATTCTTTGTATCCAAATCAATTTTTGCATGAAGCAAACGTCCTCCACACCTTAATATATTATGAGTGTTGGTATCATACCAGATACCTAGAGACTTGGTTAATTTATCTGGAAGATTTTCATATTCACTTCCATATGTCTCTTGTTGTGCACGTTTGATCCAGTAGAGGATAGGATTGGGAAACTTATGCCTGATTCCTATCTTAGCAAGAAAGTCAAACACATGTACTGTCACTCTTAATAACTTACTCAAGTTAGAATAATTGTGAGGATTAATAACTGGGATTCGACGAGGTTCTGGGTTTTTCATGGGAGTAGTGATGCTGGTCACTATGACTTGTGGTTTCTGTTTGGGCCACTGACCACTAACAAGCCATGAAGGTCCATTAAACCACATCGAAGACTTACTTAGCTGTTTAAATGCTAAACCTCTTGATAAGTAATCTGCAGGATTGTCCTTAGTGGGGACATGTCTGAATTTATATCCAGCAGATAATTCATGAATTTCCCTAACACGATTACTAACGTAGGGAGTTTTATTGTTGTTATTTCCTACCCATTGTAAGACTGCCTCATTGTCTGACCACACTACGATTTCACCAAAGTGGATATTATTGAGTGTCTTGGTCAGGCAATGAGCCAATCTTACTCCCACCAGCAATGCAGTTAACTCCATTTGAGGTAAAGATCTCTTCTTGATTGGAGCAACTCTTGCTTTAGATGTGAGTAAAATTGATTGTGCACTATTGACTAAATAGGCTGCAGCGCCATACGCTTTGCCAGAGGCATCGCAAAAGACGTGCAAATTTGTGAGTAAGTTTTGTCCTGATGCATTACGAGGAAATTTCAAAACACCTAATTGATTGAAATCCGTTGCGAGTATTTGCCATTTATCTTGCAACTCAATTGGCAACGGATCATCCCATCCCATATGTTTCTGCCAGCATTCCTGCATTAGGAGTTTGCCCCTTATTAATATAGGACTAAGTAAGCCTAAAGGGTCAAATGGTTGACTGACATACGAGAGTAATTTTCTCATGGTAAGGGATGAATTATTGGTTTGTACTGACTTGACATTCATCTCGTCAGTACCTGTGTTCCATTCCACGCCCAGAACTTTTAATTGATTAGGCACCTGATAACCCGGAAATTCTTTCTCGATTATCTGGTTTAATGATTTATTGTTTGAGGCCCATGATTGTAGTGGCATATTGGCTCCTAATAACTCACGGTTAGTCTCATGGTAAATTTCTACCAATTTGGATTTGTCATTAGTAGTTCCCTGGAAATTATCGACATACAAGTTGTCACTGATCTCTACCTTATAAGGGCTATTTGACTTCTTCAAATGTGGCTTGAAGTAGAAACGGTGAGGAAGTCGCTCCAAATAGCACTGAGGCAAACCGGTAGGTTATGACATCACTGTCAGGATCCAGGGGATCCTTAATCCAGAGAAATTTGGTGTAATTACGATCCTCCTCTTGCAAGCCTACTCTAAGGAAAGCTTTACTGATATCAGCAGTATAAGCGAAAATACCAGTACGGAATCGTAACAGTACATCATGTAGCCTTTGTGTTAGGCTAGGTCCCGTTTGGAGACATTCATTCAAAGACACGCTGTTTGCCTTCACTTTGGCACTACAGTTGAAAACAATACGTATTGGTTGTCAATGAATCTTTCACCACAGCGTGATGGGGTAAATAGTGACCTGTTTTTCTGTCATCATTATCAACAACTTCGATAAATTTACTATTGAGTTGTTGCTGAATTAATTGATGATACATATTCAATTTATCTGGCTGTTTCTTCAGCCGTATTAATTGTGACTGTAATTGAGAGGCTGCCATGAAATAATTAACTGGAAGTTGTGGATGATTCAACTTCCATGGCAGTCTCACCCAGTATTGTTTGTCTTTATAGACAACTGTGTCCAGATATTGCTGGTAAGTCCACATATCATCAGGACTTGGTTGTTCAGGGACAATACCTAAAGTGTCTAAATCCCACAGACGATGTACAGGTGGATCAGACTCATTATCTTCAGATATTTCTCTGAAATGTAGGGGTGACTGTTCCAAGCCTAGTCACGCCACTATTGCATTGTTAGCTTGTTTGTTGGTTGACGCTGTTTTTGTTGGAAAAGCACCGGTCCAGTAAGCAACTTGCCTCCAGCAGATGACAACAAATTCATTCCGTGTTGTCTGGTGCATCCAGTTATAAATTTATAATAATGGTCAGCGCCTATAAGTATACCAACATCTGTGAGGCAGTCAGAATTTATTTTGTGATCTGCTAGCCTCATGCGGTTTCGTCTGAGATATCTCGCAGTGCGAGCTAGTCCTGTGACCTGCAGGTCTGAAGGAAGTTTATCTACTACTACCGCTTGTATTGGACTAGTGGAAGATCCAAGTCTCACTAACACCTTGACTACTTGGTATTCACGAGGTCCACTATTAGTCAAGAACCCAGAAATATTCAGTCTCACACTTTTGGCAGGTTTTAATTTTAACTGCTCGACTAATTGTTGTGTGATGAAGGTTTTCTGTGATCCTTGATCAAAGAGACCTCTAGTGTTAACTCTAGATTTCCTGTCTATTAGTTTGAGTTGAGCTGTAGGCAGAGTGGTATTATTGCCTGACTCAGTAGCAAGTACACTTATTTCTTGATGTACCTTGCAATATTGTACTGTGGTAGAATTCATAGAATTCTCCCCAGGTGTCACAGATTGTGTAGAAGTTTTTCTACATAAGGCATAATGATGTACACCTTTGTTGCATCTACTGCATAACCGTAGCTGCACAACACATTTACTGGGATCATGAGAACCCATGCACTTGGTGCATCTGTGTAATTCTTGGAGTTGTTTAATCCTGGTATTAAAGTTAGGATAAACAGTGCATTTGTAGGTGAAATGTTCTTGATCACAGAACAGACACCTTCTCTCTCTGGCTGAATTTGTCCTTTTAGTAGACACATCAGTTGCAGTGTCAGAGGGAGATACAGAATAAATACCTACACTACCACTCCCTTTTCCAGTGGATGGAGTAGTCTTAGGCTTTAGTTATTGGACTTATTCAAAGTCGATTTGGGTTGACTGAGTTGTCAATGTTAGGTGGTTTAGACTCAGGTTTAATCTTATCATGAGTCTTCAACCTGTTAACCGTTATTCTCAGCCCCTCGAATATTTGCTCGAGTGAGAAACTCGGTTTTATAGTGTGAGCAGATTTCTGCTAAGATATTTCGAGGTAATTTCCTCTGCAAAAGTAACTTGATTGACCATTCTGAGGCTGGCACATCAACTTTAGTACCTAAGGCCTTCACTAGACTCTACTTCTAGCCTGAAGCTTTGAAGTGAGTCTGGTCTGTTACTTGGTGCATTCAGATCTAGCAACTGGTAATAAAGGTTAGCTATACTTAACTCCTTGTTGCAATAATTCAACTTCAGTAGTTTTATAGCTTCCTCATAATTACTCTCAGTGAGAGCTAGGTTATTTATGACCTTTTTAGCCTCCCCTTTGAGAAGACTAATCAGGTATGAGAATTTAGAAACTGGGTCAAGATAAGACCTGTTATGGATATGAACTTCAAATGAAGTCCAAAATGTGTCCCAATTTTCTTCATCCAGCCCTGCAAATGTAGGTAAGTCTAAAGTAGGTAGACGAACCTCAGGTAATTGATTACTGGATTGGGACATAGTAGTATTTGTATTGGATTGATGTTTTACTATATTGGATAGTACATCAAATTTATCTTGAGTCTCATCTTCATACTGGGAAATGTCTGCTATAATTTGATCTAGTTCCTCAAGATCAGTTTCAGTAGCATTCAGTGAGTTGAGATAAGACTGGATTGCAGATCTAACTTGATCAAATTTAAGATTAGCTACTCTCACTGATGTTTCTAGTAGATAGTAATCAATGGGAGTCGCTTTAGACAAGCCATCAGACTTATTAATTAGTCTAGTTAAATGACCTTTGAGGCCAATATAGGTTCTCCTTAATTGTTCAGGAGTAGCCATGTTAGCTTTAAGTCCAAATTTCATAGGACTTGATTGAATATTACTAATGAAGCTGGGATACTTGTTCATTAGTTGATAAGTAATATTGAGTATAGCCTGAATTAATTCTGGCTAAATTAAACTCTACCTCACTTTGAGGTTAAATGTCCCTCCCTAACAATATGTAGCTAAAGATTTTGAGTGGTGTCTGCATGTCACCATTAACTTTCGTCCGGCTAGCCCATCATTATCACCATTAGATGTAATGGTGATCATACAGCAGCACTCAAAACCACACACAAAATAATGAGTACACAAATAATTAATATGGGTACACTCTAATCAGAGTTACTGTAATGTTTGAATCCCACCCTTGGTAGGGTCAGCACAAGAATGTATAATGTATGCACTGAGGTATAAGCAGGAAAAATTGGTGTGTAGCCGGTTCATTAAGGACCAAAATGTTGTTTTGGTCTCTGAGAACCGATATAGTTTAATGTTAATTGGTATCCAGTTCGTAAAGGACCAAAATGTTGTGTATCTGGGGCTTGAACTCATATACTAAATTAATTGATTATTGTATTGAAATAAATCGAAGGACCACCCACTTTTGAGAAAAGAGGGAAAACGAATAATAGTGATCATTAGAATGACACTAGAGAACCAGTGTCTATGGAAACTAATTCAATGAATAATCACTTGAAAATAAAGAATAGACTGTATTATTAATTAAAGCCAAAGCCTCAAATATCAACATTGCGGGGTTATTTCTAGAAGTTCATATATATCTAGGAACCAGTGTGGTTCGTCACTAGTTCATTGTTGAGTTAATAACATGAGAAATCTAAACTACAATAGATTCAAATATATGGTAATTCAAATTATGAATATTAAAGATCAAGATTCACTGAGCATAAACACTGAGCACAGTTAGAGCATAAACATTAATTACCAAATCTGGCAATAATTATTCAATGTAAAGATTTTATATGAATTATATAGCAATCATCAAATTATGAATTTGTACGAAAAATATGTCTTAGCTGTAACACGATTTCTATAACGCCAGTTCGTCATTCGTCCTCGTGGTCACAGGATCCCAATAAAGAAAGAACCCGAGGTGAATAACACGACTGATGAGAATCAACTTGTAGGGTCCTCATGTACACGCTGAAATCAAATGAATTTACATAGCATTTAATGAGGCTAGGAATTATTTCAAATATTCATTCAAATTGAAATGATTGAAGAACTTTACTAACGTTGTATGTTTGATGTTCATTCTTCTTGACGACAAACTACTCACAATGTACAACCTAAGATGATGCATCAAAAAAGGGATATACTTAGCGTGAGCGTATCAAATACCGAGGTCTGCCGAAAATCGCGTCTGCCAGTCCCAAGCGTCCACAGTGTGTACACGTAATTACGGGTCGTGGCTTAAATTGTAGACACGTTATTAATTGGCAAAGCACTGCAGAACACGTGGGGAGGTAATTGGTGACTATTAAGGGAGTTTCAATGTAATTCTTGTTGGTAAACTCTTCAGTCACACCACCACGCGTCTCGTCTCTCTGCTCGTCAGAGCTGCCTCGTGAGTAAGTAATAGCGTCTCCTCCCTCAACCCGCTCTCGCATTCACCACAGAAATTATTAATCACGAATTATTCTTTTCCGCACAATTATGGATGAAATGCAATAATAAGAACTGGGTTGCAATTATAGGGATTTAATAATTATCATATTCTTGATAAATGATCTCTAACGAGAAATGGAGAAGATATTTATACTCTCCATAGCATTCAATCGTAACAGAAAAACTGTTACTAAATAATTTCAATTAATAACTCTCGGTTTTACATGATCGGGAGTCATATTATCAGCAATAGGCTCAGATTAAATTATATTAACACTACCGTTAGTGGTATTAATAACTACTGTAATTAGTGTAATGATGACGATTTATTATAATACAAAAGTAGTTGATTAGTGTTGGAAATTTCCAACACTGTTGGACTGTTTCAGTAATACTTATAATGAGGGTGAGACTGCAGTTGCTGCTGCTCCTAACAGAAGGCTGCCACGTTCATGGTGGTGCGTTAAATCACCAGGGCCGGACGAAGTATTTGCCAGGGTGCTTGAAGAATGCAAAGACGAGCTTTGCAAGCCATTGTCAACTATATTTAATAAATCATTAGAGTCAGGCAGAGTGCCAGAGTCGTGGAAGGTTGCTAATGTGGTGCCAATTTTCAAGAAAGGAGATAGATCACTTGCGTCAAACTATCGGTCAATTGGCTTAACGTCTATTGTGGGAAAGTTACTTGAATCGATATCTGCAAATACAATTCGTTTTCATCTTGAAAAACATAGATTAATAAATGATTCACATCATGGGTTTACAAATGGCCGATCATGTTTAACAAATTTGCTATCATTTTATCCCAGCATAGTTGAGACAGTTGATAGTGGTAAGGTTTGTGATGTTGTGTACCTTGACTTTAGCAAAGCTTTTGATACAGAGCCACATGAAAGACTGATTAAAAAGATAGAGGCTCATGGTATTGGGGGTTCTATATTAAGTTGGATTAGGGCATGGCTATACCAAAGGAAACAGTTAGTGAAATGGGGTTAAGTCAGAGCGGGAAGATGTTGTAAGTGGAGTGCCTCAAGGCTCTGTCCTGGGGACCTCTGTTATTCATAATATATATAAATGATTTAGATTTAGGTTTGAGCAGTAATGTTTGCAAATTTGCTGATGATAAGAAAATCTGGAGGTAAATAAACACTGAAAAAGACTATCACTTCAAGACGATCTAAATAGGGATTTTGAAATGATCCAAATATTGACAGATGCAGTTTAATGCTGACAAATGTTTTGAGGCCAGGTAATGATGATAGAGTTACAAGATACGAGCTGGAGAGTGTTGAGATTGCGAAGTCGGATTGCAAAAGGAATCTGTGAGTTATGATTAGTAAGAATTTAAAACCAACAGATCTATGCATAAATGTTCATAATAGGGCAAATAGGAAACTAATTTATTTCTTGCAGCTTTAGTAATAAAACCCCTTTTCATATTCTTCAGCTATATCTTGCACTTGTTAGGCCTCATTTAGATCATGCAGTTCAGTATTGGTCGCCATACTATAGAATGGATATAAATTCACTAGAATGCATTCAGGGTAGGAAGATAAAGTTAATCCTGCAAATTAGAAGCCTGTCATATGAATAAAAAAAATAACAAAGCTCCATTTACATTCTCTAGATAGGTGAAGAATTAGGGGTGACATGATAGAGGAGTAAAAGTGGATGAATGGGTCTAAGTCTGCTGGTGCTGTAGGCTGATCCGTTTCGTTTCCTGACCATAGTTGAATGTGTCGCCTGCTCCGTAGACTAGCATCTTCACGGCAGAACTTTAAGCAATTTTGTATGGTCTTTGTCAACTGCTTTCTTGCTGTCAACATTCCTTTGTCGTCGTAGTTGACTTTCACAGTACCCTCATGGCTCTGGAGGCATTTAATCCAATCCACGCTGTGGTAGTCGAAATTCAACACCTGGCAGTTTGTTATCTCCAGCAGCTTTACGACAGTTGAGTTTTGCTGGGTTCCCAGCCATATTGTTGTGTCCTTAAATGAGCGTGTGGACGCTGCCACCCTCGAGGCTATCTGAACTTGTCCTATTTCCCGCAAAGGTGTTTCTTACTCTGACTTCTATCCAGTTATTTATTTCTCAATCCGTGCCCGTTGGCCGGATCGTTGGTCTTGTGTTACTGGTAACAAGCTGCTTGCTCTTAAGGGTAGCGTGTCCCCATAGCCTTCCTTCTACCACTGTAACCAGTAGGAAACGGCTCTGGAGAAGTTATGTATTGGTCATACTCGCATAACTCTCAGACACTTAATGGAGCGTCGCCCTGCTCCTTATTGTTCAAACTACATTGTCCCTCTTACAGTCATGAATATCTTTGTTGAATGTCCTGACTTCCAGGATGTGCGTCTCGCTTCCCGACTGTCCCTCGCGGTCACCGTTCTACGATAGAATCCTTGGTGAATCAGGTAACTTTGACATCACTCGCCTTATACAATTTGGTTCTCGTATTGACATCCTTTGTGATATTTAGCGCCTTTTGAATATCCCGCACCTTTGAAGGTGCTACAAAGTCTCCCTGGCTTGGCGCCTTCTTTTGATAACTACGCATTTACTTTAAATAAAATCGGGGAATAAATTGAATTTTCTTTTTTACTTTTTTGGACAAACCAAGACATTGTTTTGTGTATTAACAATCACCATTAGTGAAATTTAGCAAAGCTTCAAGAGTGTAGCTTTGTTATTCTTCTCTGAAGTATCTCCCGGAACCTTTGACACATATTAATGGTTCTTGGTGGGAGCCGATGGTGCCTGGGTCAGTGTCTGTCTGTCTCTCCATCCCCCTCCACGCACTGCCCATGCTACTCCTTCCTTCCTTTCCTTTATCCTGCCATCTCCCCTCCTCTATTCTTCCATCTGCTCTCCTCTATCTTACCGTCTCCCATTCTCTATCCACGTTTCACCCAATTTATGCCTCCTTTCCCCCAATTTGACCCCATCTCCCCTTTCCCCATCCCTTTTCCTACCTTCCCATCTCCGTTCTCTCTTCCCTCATACCACCCCTCTACCTCTACCCCCATTTCTTTCACCCTCGCCATCACGCCCTTATCCTCTTGTCTCGTCATCCCTTTGTCCCCCCCCCCTCTCTCCCTTCACCATCCTCCCATGCTCGTCTTCCCATTTACCCCCCCTCCCCCCCTGTCCCCAATCTCAACTTATCTTACATCTTCACTACATACGATCTTCACTGCATATCCTAAAATCATCGACATACCATCTTCTCTGTTCACTATCATCATCACTGCATCCTGAATGCAACTGGTTCATCATTTTGGAATAAATCATGAAAAGGCAGGGGGTAAATGGTAGGCGTCACTTTAAACTCTATGGAAAAGACATCAACAATTTCATTTCAGACTTCTGAAAATCGTTGGGGGCATCAAAGGCTGATATTTATTAAAACATTTAACTGAGGCCGACCGCAAGCAGCTTATGTTCGTCCTGAACCCCAGATCATGTTCCCTGCAAAGTTGGGTGAGGCTAGCCCAAGGCAACTGGTCTCCAGCCTTGGACACATTGCCAGACAGACATGCCTTATGTGTAGAATAGAGTAGAGTAGAGTAGAGTAGAGTAGAGTAGAGTAGAGTAGAGTAGAGTAGAGTAGAGTAGAGTAGAGTAGAATAAAGGGGTTTCTGGTGATGCCCAGGTCTTCGTCAGTCTCATCCCTCTCTCACCTCTTCCCTCCCCCCTCTTCCAACACTTGTCATCACCGCTTCCCTTTCTCATTCCTCTTATCCCTCTTCACTGCTCTCTACAACCTTTTCCCCTTCACCCTCGCACGCCCCATCCCCCAGTTTCACCCATTTCCCTGCTGCCTCATCTTCCCCCATTCCATCCCCTTATTTCCTCATCATTTGTGTTGTGCTCCCCTCACCCTTATAACCCTTCATCTTCCCCATGTCCCCTTCTCTCAACTTACATTGTAACTACTTACTATCATCAATGTATATACTCTCTTCATCGCCATAGCCATCTTCACTACTCACTATCTTAATCACTGTAGCAATCTTCACTACTCACTATCTTAATCACTGTAGCAATCTTCACTACTCACTATCTTAATCACTGTAGCAATCTTCACTACTCACTATCTTAATCACTGTAGCAATCTTCACTACTCACTATCTTAATCACTGTAGCAATCTTCACTACTCACTATCTTAATCACTGTAGCAATCTTCACTACTCACTATCTTAATCACTGTAGCAATCTTCACTACTCACTATCTTAATCACTGTAGCAATCTTCACTACTCACTATCTTAATCACTGTAGCAATCTTCACTACTCACTATCTTAATCACTGTAATACAAATTACTTCAATTCATAGTTTTCGAGTAAATCATGAAAATGGGCGAGTTAAGAGTTGAAGTAAACTTAATGGCAAACGATTACAGGTCAGAATTCCTTCAAATGTTGCTAAGTGCGGAGTTGGATCGTTAGAGGCTAATAGTTCTAAATGTATTTAACCGACCCTGACCAGCCTATGTCAGTTGATTACCCCAGACCAGTCACCTTGCAGAATTGTGTGAGGCTTGCCCCAGGTGTCTGGCCTCCAGCCTTGGATAGAGACATTCTCTTGCATATATACAAGGTGTGTACCCGGAGTTACTAGGCTCTGTCTCCCATCTGTCCATCTACCTGTCCCTCTATCTATCCATCTATCTATCCATCTATCTATCTATCCATCAATCTATCCATCCATTTATTCCATATATCTATCCATATGTCTTTCTATCCATCCATCTATTTATCCATCCATCCATCTATTTATCCATCCATCCATCAATCTATCCATTCATCCTCTCATCTATCTATTCACCTATTCATTCATTCATCCACCCATCTTTTCACCTATTTATTCATCCACGCATCCATCCCACTATCTATCCATCCATCCATCTATTTTACCTTCTACCTGTACCTATCCATCCATCTATTCACTCATTTACGAACGAACGAACGAGATATAGGACAAGATACCCTTCGTGTGAGAGAGCAAGTGGGTATAGTTGAAGACTAGCCGGTGAGAAGAAAGGTCGGAGTCGGAGAGACAGAGCCGGAGCCAAGCCCAGCTGCGTGGCAGAGCTGACGCTCCACACAACATGGCCGGCTAGTGTAGGAGGCGGGGCCTCGTGTCGGGGGCGACGAGGCGAGGAGACCTGTCCTCTTGGGTCGTGGAGTCTTCTGTCTTCTATGAAGCTCGAGTCTTTCTACAACGTCGATATTCATGGTGGAGGACCTGGCGTCCTCCAACTCCAAACAGGCAAAATTAGGTACCTATCCCCCTAAAGAGGGGGAGAAGGCGGCTGCCTTCAGTTGGTGATGATGGTTATCTTTTCTTTGTTAATTTGGTGTTTCTAGCTCGGTGGTGTCTTGTTTCAACCCTCCACTGCCGGTCGGGTTTGGGCCGTCAGACGTGTCGATGAATGCAATCGTCGTTTTGCTGCTTGGGTCGGGGTCGTCCTGTTTTGCCAGGTTACATAGGTCCCTCTGGCAGAGGAGATGAATCCGCGTTCTTCTGGCATTCTCATGGTAATGGTGACCTCATGGTGGTGATGGGTGACCTCATGGTGGAGTGAGTGACCTCAGGTGGTGGTGGGTGACCTCATGGTGGTGGGTGACCTCATGGTGGTGGTGGGTGACCTCATGGTGGTGGGTGACCTCTTGGTGGCGGGTGATCTCATGGTGGTGGGTGACCTCATGGTGGTGGGTGACCTCTTGGTGGTGGGTGATCTCATAGTGGTGGGTGACCTCTTGGTGGTGGGTGACCTCTTGGTGGTGGGTGACCTCAGGTGGTGGGTGACCTCATGGTGGTGGGTGACCTCATGGTGGTGGGTGACCTCACGGTGGTGGGTGACCTCATGGTGGTGGGTGACCTCATGGTTGTGGTAAGTGATCTCATGGTGGTGGTGGATGACCTCATGCTGGTGGTGGGTGACCTCAGGTGGTGTGTGACTTCATGGTGGTGGGTGACCTCATTATGGTGGGTGACCCCATGGTGGTAGGTGACCTCTTGGTGGTGGGAGACCTGAGGTGGTGGTGGGTGACCTCATTGTGGTGGGTGACCTCATAATGGCGGGTGACCTCATGGTGGTGGGAGACCTCATGGTGGTGGTGGGTGACCTCATAAGGGTGGGTGACCTCTTGGTGGCGGGTGATCTCATGGTGGTGGGTGACCTCATGGTGGTGGGTGACCTCTTGGTGGTGGGTGATCTCATGGTGGTGGGTGACCTCTTGGTGGTGGGTGACCTCAGGTGGTCGGTGACCTCATGGTGGTGGGTGACCTCATGGTGGTGGGTGACCTCATGGTGGAGGGTGACCTCATGGTGGTAAGTGATCTCATGGTGGTGGTGGGTGACCTCATGCTGGTGGTGGGTGACCTCATGCTGGTGGTGGGTGACCTCAGGTGGAGTGTGACTTCATGGTGGTGGGTGACCTAATGATGGTGGGTGACCTCATGGTGATGGGTGACCTCTTGGTGGTGGGTGACCTGAGGTGGTGGTGGGTGACCTCATTGTGGTGGGTGACTTCATGATGGCGGGTGACCTCATGGTGGTGGGAGACCTCATGGTGGTGGGTGACCTCATGGTGGTGGGTGACCTCATGGTGGCGGGAGACCTCATGGTGGCGGGTGACCTCATGGTGGCGGGTGACCTCATGGTGGTAGGAGACCTCATGATGGTAGGTGACCTCATGGTGGTGGGTGACCTCATAGTGGCGAGTGACCTCATGGTGGTGGGAGACCTCATGATGGTAGGTGACCTCAGGTGGTGGGTGACCTCATGGAGGTGGGTGACCTCATGGTGGTGGGTGACCTCTTGGTGGCGGGTGACGTCATGGTGGTGGGTGACCTCATGTTAGTGGGTGACCTCACTGTGGCGGGTGACCTCATTGTGGTGGGTGACCTCAGGTGGTGAATAACCTCATGGTGGTGGCGGGTGACCTCATGGTGGTGATGGGCGACCTCATGTTGGTGTGAGTGACCTCAGGTGGTGGGTGACCTCTTGGTGGTGGGTGATCTCATGGTGGTGATGGGTGACCTCATGCTGATGGTGGGTGAACTCAGGTGGTGGGTGACCTCATGGTGGTGGGTGACCTCATGGTGGTGGGTGACCTCATGGTGGTGGGTGACCTCATGGTGGTGTAGGGTGACCTGAGGTGGTGGTGGGTGACCTCATGGTGGTGGGTGACCTCATGGTGGTGGGTGACCTCATGGTGGTGGGTGACCTCATAGTGGTGGGTGACCTCAGGTGGTGGTGGGTGACGTCTTGGTGGTGGGTGACCTCATGGTGGTGGGTGACCTCGTGGTGGTGGGTGACCTCATGTTAGTGGGTGACCTCAGGTGGCGAATAACCTCATGGTGGTGGTGGGTGACCTTATGGTGGTGATGGGTGACCTCTTGGTGGTGATGGGTGACCTCATGGTGGTGTGAGTGACATCATGTGGTGGGTGACCTCTTGGTAGTGGGTGACCTCTTTGTGGTGGTTGATCTCATGGTGGTGGGTGACTTCATGGTGGTGGGTGATCTCTTGCTGGTGGGTGACCTCCTTGTCGTGGGTGACCTCATAGTGATGGGTGACCTCATGGTGGTGGTGTGTGACCTCAGGTGGTGGGTGACCTCATGGTGGTGGGTGACCTCTTGGTGGTGGGTGACCTCATGGTGGTGGGTGACCTCATGGTGGCGGGTGACCTCATGGTGGCGGGTGACCTCGTGGTGGCGGGTGACCTCATGGTGGTGGGAGACCTCATGATGGTAGGTGACCTCATGATGGTAGGTGACCTCATGCTGGCGAGTGACCTCATGGAGGTGGGTGACCTCATGGTGGGTGACCTAGATACTGGCGTTATTCCTGATATACTAAAAACAGCAGAGATAGCACCACTTCATAAAGGAGGAAATAAGGCAGAGGCAAAAAATTACAGACCGATAGCACTAACATCGCACATCATAAAAATTTTTGAGAGAGTGCTAAGAAGTAAGATCACAAAATACATGGAATCACAGCATCTCCATAACCCCGGACAACATGGTTTCAGAACAGGGCGCTCTTGCCTGTCGCAGTTGCTGGACCACTATGATATGGCATTAGATGCTATGGAAGACAAACAAACGCTGATGTAATTTACACAGATTTTGCAAAAGCTTTTGATAAATGTGACCATGGTGTTATTGCCCATAAAATGCGCTCAAAAGGAATTACCGGAAAAGTAGGCAAATGGATCTACAATTTCCTGACCAACAGAACCCAATGTGTAATAGTCAACAAAATAAAATCCAACCCGTCAACCGTTAAGAGCTCAGTCCCCCAGGGTACTGTGCTTGCTCCAGTACTTTTTCTCATCCTTATATCGGACATAGACAAGAACACAACCTATAGCACTGTATCATCCTTTGCAGATGACACTAGGATCTTCATGAGAGTAGGCAACATAGAGGACACGGCGAACCTCCAGTCAGATGTAGATCAGGTCTTTCTATGGGCTACAGAAAATAATATGGGTTTAACGAAGACAAGTTCCAGCTCATGCGCTATGGAAAAAATGAAAATATAAAAACGAAACCACGTACAAAACTCAGGCAAATCATAACATAGAACGAAAAGGCAATGTAAAGGATCTGGGTGTACTCATGTCGGAAGACCTTACCTTTAAAGAACACATAAAGTAGCCGTCACAACTGCAAGAAAAATGACAGGTTGGATAACAAGAACTTTTCACACTAGAGATGCTATACCGATGATGACACTTTTCAAAACGCTTGTGCTCTCTAGAGTGGAGTACTGCTGCACAATGACAGCCCCTCTCACTGCGGGTGAAATTGCTGACCTGGAGAGCGTGCAGAGATCCTTTACTGCTAGAATCCACTCGTAAAACATCTAAACTATTGGGACCGACTAAAGAGCCTAAATCTGTATTCCCTTGAGCGCAGGCGGGAGAGATACATAATAATTACACGTGGAAATAATTAGAGGGGCTGGTCCCAAACCTGCACACAGAAATAACATCACATGAGACCAGAAGACATGGCAGGATGTGCAGATACCCCCGTTGAAAAGCAGAGGTGCAAACTGGTACTCTGAGAGAGAACTCTATCAACATCAGAGGCCGAGACTGTTCAAACACGCTTCCACTACACATAAGGGACATAACTGGCAAAACCCCTCACAGTGTTCAAGAGAGAACGGAAAAGCACCTCCAAAGGATACCTGAAACCAGGCTG
>WNGS01159561.1:128871-141425 GCA_020271785.1 Procambarus virginalis
CACGTTCTAGTGTATAGAGTATTGTTTTGTAGGAGTTAGGTGTTCCCATTGTTTGTATTACTAGTTATTCTAAGGGGGTCCCATTTGGAACCACGTGGTCCCCCTACCCTAAGCTGACGCTAACTTCAAGTGATTCAACAGTAAGAGCTTTACCCAAGCTTGTATTCAGTGTAAACCCTTGTATCCTGCCTATGTGGACCAAGGCTTTTAACGTAAGATCGGGTGGTAAAGTTAGTATTATTATTTGTTATTTGTGTGATTGTACATGGGGGGTTGTTAAGGGGTTAATAAATATTTAAGAGAAATAGAATATCCATTACTCCTGTGGTAGTGTCGTAGTTGATTGTATCCCAGACGACAGTTCTGTTTTTAAAACCTTTAAGTATAAACAGGAACCTATGTTCCTTGGGGGCCGGGCCTAACTGTGTCACTACCCAGTTACCCCTTAATAGTACCAGTTCCCCCCATAGCAACCAAGCACCATCTTTTATAACAAGTGGGACCAAAGGACTATCCTTTGCCTTCACTTTGGCACTACAGTTGAAAACAATACGTATTGGCGTTGTCAATGAATCTTTCACCACAGCGTGATGGGGTAAATAGTGACCTGTTTTTCTGTCATCATTATCAACAACTTCGATAAATTTACTATCGAGTTGTTGCTGAATTAATTGATGATACATATTCAATTTATCTGGCTGTTTCTTCAGCCGTATTAATTGTGACTGTAATTGAGAGGCTGCCATGAAATAATTAACTGGAAGTTGTGGATGATTCAACTTCCATGGCAGTCTCACCCAGTATTGTTTGTCTTTATAGACAACTGTGTCCAGATATTGCTGGTAAGTCCACATATCATCAGGACTTGGTTGTTCAGGGACAATACCTAAAGTGTCTAAATCCCACAGACGATGTACAGGTGGATCAGACTCATTATCTTCAGATATTTCTCTGAAATGTAGGGGTGACTGTTCCAAGCCTAGTCACGCCACTATTGAATTGTTAGCTTGTTTGTTGGTTGACGCTGTTTTGTTGGAAAAGCACCGGTCCAGTAAGCAACTTGCCTCCAGCAGATGACAACAAATTCATTCCGTGTTGTCTGGTGCATCCAGTTATAAATTTATAATAATGGTCAGCGCCTATAAGTATACCAACATCTGTGAGGCAGTCAGAATTTATTTTGTGATCTGCTAGCCTCATGCGGTTTCGTCTGAGATATCTCGCAGTGCGAGCTAGTCCTGTGACCTGCAGGTCTGAAGGAAGTTTATCTACTACTACCGCTTGTATTGGACTAGTGGAAGATCCAAGTCTCACTAACACCTTGACTACTTGGTATTCACGAGGTCCACTATTAGTCAAGAACCCAGAAATATTCAGTCTCACACTTTTGGCAGGTTTTAATTTTAACTGCTCGACTAATTGTTGTGTGATGAAGGTTTTCTGTGATCCTTGATCAAAGAGACCTCTAGTGTTAACTCTAGATTTCCTGTCTATTAGTTTGAGTTGAGCTGTAGGCAGAGTGGTATTATTGCCTGACTCAGTAGCAAGTACATTTATTTCTTGATGTACCTTGCAATATTGTACTGTGGTAGAATTCATAGAATTCTCCCCAGGTGTCACAGATTGTGTAGAAGTTTTTCTACATAAGGCATAATGATGTACACCTTTGTTGCATCTACTGCATAACCGTAGCTGCACAACACATTTACTGGGATCATGAGAACCCATGCACTTGGTGCATCTGTGTAATTCTTGGAGTTGTTTAATCCTGGTATTAAAGTTAGGATAAACAGTGCATTTGTAGGTGAAATGTTCTTGATCACAGAACAGACACCTTCTCTCTCTGGCTGAATTCGTCCTTTTAGTAGACACATCAGTTGCAGTGTCAGAGGGAGATACAGAATAAATACCTACACTACCACTCCCTTTTCCAGTGGATGGAGTAGTTTTAGGCTTTAAGTTATTGGACTTATTCAAAGTCGATTTGGTTTTGACTGAATTGTCAGTGTTAGGTGGTTTAGACTCAGGATTAATCTTATCATGAGTCTTCAACCTGTTAACCGTTATTCTCAGCCCCTCGAATATTTGCTCGAGAGTAAGAAACTCGGTTTTATAGTGTGAGCAGATTTCTGCTAAGATATTTTGAGGTAATTTCCTCTGCAAAAGTAACTTAATTGACCATTCTGAGGCTGGCACATCAACTTTAGTACCTAAGGCCTTCACTAGAGACTCTACTTCTAGCCTGAAGCTTTGAAGTGAGTCTGGTCTGTTACTTGGTGCATTCAGATCTAGCAACTGGTAATAAAGGTTAGCTATACTCAACTCCTTGTTGCAATAGTTCAACTTCAGTAGTTTTATAGCTTCCTCATAATTACTCTCAGTGAGAGCTAGGTTATTTATGACCTTTTTAGCCTCCCCTTTGAGAAGACTAATCAGGTATGAGAATTTGGAAACTGGGTCAAGATAAGACCTGTTATGGATATGAACTTCAAATGAAGTCCAAAATGTGTCCCAATTTTCTTCATCCAGCCCTGCAAATGTAGGTAAGTCTAAAGTAGGTAGACGAACCTCAGGTAATTGATTACTGGATTGAGACATAGTAGTATTTGTATTGGATTGATGTTTTACTATATTGGATAGTACATCAAATTTATCTTGAGTCTCATCTTCATACTGGGAAATGTCTGCTATAATTGATCTATTTCCTCAAGATCAGTTGCAGTGGCATTCAGTGAGTTGAGATAAGACTGGATTGCAGATCTAACTTGATCAAATTTAAGATTAGCTACTCTCACTGATGTTTCTAGTAGATAGTAATCAATGGGAGTCGCTTTAGACAAGCCATCAGACTTATTAATTAGTCTAGTTAAATGACCTTTGAGGCCAATATAGGTTCTCCTTAATTGTTCAGGAGTAGCCATGTTAGCTTTAAGTCCAAATTTCATAGGACTTGATTGAGTATTACTAATGAAGCTGGGATACTTGTTCATTAGTTGATAAGTAATATTGAGTATAGCCTGAATTAATTCTGGCTAAATTAAACTCTACCTCACTTTGAGGTTAAATGTCCCTACCTAACAATATGTAGCTAAAGATTTTGAGTGGTGCTTGCATGTCACCATTAACTTTCGTCCGGCTAGCTCATCCTTATCACCATTAGATGTAATGGTGATCATACAGCAGCACTCAAAACCACACACAAAATAATGAGTACACAAATAATTAATATGGATACACTCTAATCAGAGTTACTGTAATGTTTGAATCCCACCCTTGGTAGGGTCAGCACAAAAATGTATAATGTATGTACTACTCATTAGTACAGGACTAGTTGTAAGAATTTCTTGGATTGTATCCGGTTCGTTAAGGACCAAAATGTTGGGTATCTGGGGCTTGAACTCATATACTAAATTAATTGATTATTGTATTGAAATAAATCGAAGGACCACCCACTTTTGAGAAAAGAGGGAAAACGAATAATAGTGATCATTAGAATGACACTAGAGAACCAGTGTCTATGGAAACTAATTCAATGAATAATCACTTGAAAATAAAGAATAGACTGTATTATTAATTAAAGCCAAAGCCTCAAATATCAACATTGGGGGGTTATTTCTAGAAGTTCATATATATCTAGGAACCAGTGTGGTTCGTCACTAGTTCATTGTTGAGTTAATAACATGAGAAATCTAAACTACCATAGATTCAAATATATGGTAACTCAAATTATGAATATTAAAGATCATGAATCACTGAGCATAAACACTGAGCACAGTTAGAGCATAAACATTAATTACCAAATCTGGTAATAATTATTCAATGTAAAGATTCTATATGAATTATATAGCAATCATCAAATTATGAATTTGTACGAAAAATATGTCTTAGCTGTAAGACGATTTCTATAACGCCAGTTCGTCATTCGTCCTCGTGGTCACAGGATCCCAATAAAGAAAGAACCCGGGGTGAATAACACGACTGATGAAATCAACTTGTAAGGTCGTCATGTACACGCTGAAATCAAATGAATTTACGTAGCATTTAATGAGGCTAGGAATTATTTCAAGTATTCATTCAAATTGAAATGAATGAAGAACTTTACTAACATTGTATGTTTGATGTTCATTCTTCTTGACGACAAACTACTCACAAATATACAACCTAAGGTGATGCATCAAAAAAGGTATATACTTAACGTGAGCATATCAAATACTGAGGTCTGCCGAAACTCGCGTCTGCCAGTCCCAAGCGTCCACAGTGTGTACACGTAATTACGGGTCGTGGCTTAAATTGTAGACACGTTATTAATTGGCAAAGCACTGCAGAACACGTGGGGAGGTAATTGGTGACTATTAAGGGAGTTTCAACGTAATTCTTGTTGATAAACTCTTCAGTCACACCACCACGCGTCTCGTCTCTCTGATCGTCAGAGCTGCCTCATGCGTAAGTAATGGCATCTCCTCCCTCAACCCGCTCTCGCATTCACCACAGAAATTATTAATCACGAATTATTCTTTTCCGCGCAATTATGGATGAAATGCAATAATAGGAACTGGGTTGCAATTATAGGGATTTAATAATTATCATATTCTCGATAAATGATCTCTAACGAGAAATGGAGGTGATATTTATACTCTCCATAGCATTCGATCGTAACAGAAAAACTGTTACTAAATAATTTCAATTAATAACTCTCGGTTTTACATGATCGGGAGTCATATTATCAGCAATAGGCTCAGATTACATTATATTAACACTACCGTTAGTGGTATTAATAACTACTGTAATTAGTGTAATGATGATAATTTATTATAATACAATAGTAGTTTATTAGTGTTGGAAATTTCCAACAAGTGGATTTAGGTAGGTATTGTATGTACTAGGTGGATGTATGAATGCAACATTGTGTTTAAAGTCATCTTGTATGTAGGTATGTACTTTTACCTGAATTAGAATTTTTAATCTGTAAGGTAATGTGTACCTTGTTTGAAATAAATGATAATTATTATTATTATTATAATTATGCGCGGTAAACAACAGTGTATGAAAAAATATCACGTTAATAAAATATTCCCAATATATTAGTACTACTAATATGAAACGACAAAATGTAAATTAAGGAGGTTAGACTAGTTACTAGTTACAATAAAAAAGGCCCAGGTCCGCTTGTGTTGACAAGGCTGCTACGGGCTGCTCACTCACGGGCGCGATCCCACTACTGCTCGACAAGGATGCTTTTGGCTGCTGGGTTTCCCCCCTGGCCCGATTCACATACCTCCTTAGACAACCTGGACGCCCTTGACTCCCCAAGGGTGGCCATATTGATGCCGAGCTCAGTGCGGACGCCCACTCAACATGGGTAGTGCCGCACCAGTGGTCCTCACCGCAAACCGTCCACTGGCCCAAGCTTCCGAATCGCCGGATTATAGGGATGCGCCACCATCCCCAGCCGATATTGCAGGAGAGGAAGACCAGTCCACAGTTACTCAAGGGACAGGAAGGGAGCAGCAAGCTTCATTATGTGTTTGTTCTGTTACATGTTCCATTATGACCCTTAACCTTAATGGTTTTATTTTTTCTACAAATTCTATATTTATCTTAAGGATTGACCCGAAATACTATACTTATTCCACCACACCCGCCGTTTTGCTGCATAACGTCATTTAACGTCTGCTGTACCCGTAGTGTAGTAGTGAACAACTTGCCCGTCCCTTCCCTATCGCATGGGATCGTATCCTTGCCGGGAAGGATTGACTGTAGAAACCCCTTCACCCAGAAGTGAATGGATACCTGGTAGATAAACGATTTGAGGAAATAAGGATTAAAGACCTGCCCGAAACGTAATGCGTGCTCGTTGCTTTGTAAAAGAAGGTAAGAACTTTTGTATATATAAATAAATAAATAAGAGTTCACTTTAAGCCTTCCTAGCACTCTACGTTGCTAAGGGTATTATAATTTATAATACAAGGTAATGTGTTTATCCCATTGACATCTTTATAAGGACCATATTGCCCACTTATTCATAATCTTCACAATTATTCCTGTGGCAAATTTCTGACTCGCCATGTCCTTAAACAGTTGTTGAGTCAATGCATTAATTAGGCTAGCTTGTTATCAGCGACCACTAATTACTGTTAAATCATTATCTTTTATTGTGGTCGTTATAATCTGTTATATTATCATTTATTCACAGTTAATTTACTTGTTAATTTACTTATTTTACTGTTTTTCATATTAATTTTATACTTTATTATTATAAATTAGAGTTTATACTACTTATATATATATGGTGTATAATTTACTTTAAACTAATTTATATTGATTATAAATAAATATTTTATCCCAGCGTGAGTATCACTTGTTACGTACCTCTATAAGCTACATAATTAAATACATTTAATTTGTACTTGTACATTAATTTGTACTTATATATATGCCTTGTTTTATCTGATTATATGTACATCTAAATATTCTTTACTTGTATGTAAGATAGTGTTGCCTGATTTATATGTTGAATTAGGCCTAACTTTTTCACCCGTGGGAACGATTAGAGTCTCTTTGTCTGTTCACGGTTGATTTCGTGGGAAAGTGGTTTTATTTATGAGCATCAGTAGGAATCACTGATGGGAATTCTGTAATTGTTTGAACATTGGGGGGCAACATTCCATGAGAAACTTCTAGTTCCGGTGGAGGGGGAGCGTTGCCAATATTTCCCTTTGTTAATTTATTTTAATTACTGCATGTATTAATAATTACATTATTTTTGTTATGCATGTTATTCTGACCATTTACTAAGTTACTTTAAGATTACTCTTGTCACATTATTTTGCTCCATGTAAGTTTAATTAAATAATGTTAGTTTGGCAAATTCCCGCGGGGCGGAAGCAATGTTTTTGACTCCCGCAGTTTTAGTATTCAGTAACTCGCACGGGACAGGAGAGATAACAACTTGGGAGATAAGTCTGTTAATATTTGTTTTGCCATACATACATTTATATTATAAGAGAGACAATACTTTAATTTGCTTTTATAAGTGATCTTGTCCATCTGTGCTATATATATAATATCTTGTATTTATATTATTGTTAATATATATAATATAATTTATATGTATATTTCTTAGTCCTAAGGGATAAATACCTTATTTTTGCTTGTGCCAATCATGTGGTTACACTGGTGACCCGCTCTATATTACAGCAATTATAACATGACCCTAGACAACAAGTTTCTTAATGCTGTACAGGGTTACGAGCCGTAACGAACGATCTGGTAACATAGTTATGGGTGCCTGTGCCGGGAAATATTTTTCCCACTTAAACTTAACTGTGCTAATCTAACCTTGCCTTCCTAGGTACCAGTGTCTTGTGTGTTTTCTACTATTAACTATTCCATGTGCCATGCAAGCCTTCCTGTGTGTCAAGTAACAACGTTTCACGATTTTGAGGTAAGTCATCCTATAACTTTTGTTTGTGCAGTGAGGCCAAGCGAATTTTCAGTGTGGTGAAAATTTTACAGTGAAGTGAAGTACAGTGCCAGTGTGTTTATTATTATTGTTGTGAATCAAGTGCCAAGTGTTAATCACGATGGAGGACCAAGTGTTGTTGTTGTTGGCTCGACCAAACTTTGAGGGAATTAAAAACCTAACAAAGTCTGCGTTAGTAAATATGGCCAATAAGCTAGAATTAACCGTCAGAAATAGCATGACTAAGGCACAAATTCTGAGAGTCATAGTGACACATTTTGTTGAGAACCAAGAATTAGGAGAAGAATGTCTGGAGGAAGTTAGAGAAGAGTCAAGTGATCAAATTGCTTTAAGGCGTCTGGAGTTAGATGCACAAGTAACGTATGCTAAACTTGAAGCTCAAAAAGAACAGAAATTATTAGAGATTGAGGCTCAAGAAAAAGCAAACGAATGTGCAAGGCAACAGAAATTATTAGAGGCTGAAGCTCAGCAGAGGGAGCTTGAGACTAGGCGTTTAGAACTTGCGGCACAAAACCAGAGAGTTTTAATGGAGTTGCAACTGAGACCGGCCCAAGCTTCGGTAGGGGTCGGACGTGTGTGCGCGGCGCTCCGGCTGTTGGAGTGTTTCCATAATTGGCCGGTTGGGGGCAGGTGTGTCTGCCTGCCTGTGTTGACATGGCGTTGACGATGGGGGTCCCCCTTCCACCTATACTGCGGGCTCAGTCTGTGGGATTTGAATTTTCCAGCCGGGCTGGGTACCCGGAGATGGCGCAAGTGTGTGAGATGCTGCATGTTCCTGTGCTTGACATTTACGGAGTCGAGCTGGTGACAGCTCGTCGAGTGATCGTGAAGTTCACTGAGGAGTTGGCTTATCGCGACTTTCTCCGTCGTTACGAGGGGCGGACATTACCCCTGCCGGATGGTGGGGGCACTGTTTCTATCTCTGATAGGAGTGGTGCCCTCACATACGTTAGCGTGCATGGAGCTCCATTGGAGTTTCCGGAGGGTCTGCTAAGGCGGTACTTCGGCCGTTTTGGC
Organism: Procambarus virginalis; assembly: GCA_020271785.1. Lineage (NCBI taxonomy): Eukaryota > Metazoa > Arthropoda > Malacostraca > Decapoda > Cambaridae > Procambarus > Procambarus virginalis. The sequence goes on from WNGS01159561.1 coordinate 137,372, forward strand.
GCGGTGGTTAGTGTACGGGTGAACGTGGTCACTTCAAGCCCCCTAAAAGGTGTGAGGACGAACATTCGTACCCTGGGCATGAGGCTCCGGGAGGATATTCCGTCCTCTGTGCTCCTGATGGGGTACACAGTTCGCGTGTTTTACGCCCGACAGCCTCGGACATGTTATCGTTGTGGGCTGTTGGGCCATCAGGCTGCTGATTGTTCTGCGCCGGCCATTGCTCCCGTGAACCTATTCAGTGAGGAGGATTTTCCTCCGCTTCCTGTGGAGGAGGATTCTGTGGTTGTAGACGCCTCTCCCGCCGCGGATATGCCCCCTGTGTCGCCTGATGCGCCCTCTATGGTGGTGGCTTCTCCTCCGGAGGTTGTGTCAGCGCCTGGTGTTCGTCCTGCTCCGCCTAGTGTCTCTGGAGTTCTTCAGTCTACGACTCCCCCGTCTTCCTCTGATGCATCTGACCCTGTCCCTGCACCCTCGACGTTTGTTCCGGCTGTACTGGGTGCTGGGGTGGATTCGGCGCTTCCTTCTGTGTCTGGCCTGGTACCCCATGTGGTGGAGGATGCTGCAGTATTGCGGCGTGCGTCGTTTCGGCCGGCTTGTGTTGAGCGTATGTCTGAGTCGGCCTCCGGATCTGATGATCTGCGGCCCGAGCCTAAGCGTTCCCGGCGTTCGTCGCCTGCATGGGTAGACGTTGGTGATTTCGACGCATGTGAGTCTGCCGGCGACGGAGGGGTGGCTACAGTTGCGTTGCGTACTACGGTGACGGCGGAGGTGCATTTGCCAGAGGATGAATGTGCCGGTATTTCGGCTTCCACTTCCGATCTCGTGTCTGCGGTTCCTGCTTCGGGAGCATCGCCTGCCTCGGATGGATCCGGTTCTTCGTGGGGGGTGGTGCCCCCTGCTGACGTCCGTAGTGAGCGGGGTGGCCTGGTGATGCTGTTGAAAAAGACTGCTCGCTCTGGTGATTCTGTGATGACTGCATCGGTCCCTGTTTCATCGTCTGCGGTTTTGACGACTCTTCCATCTACGACATTTTCTTCAGTGTCCCCTGTGATCTCGGTGGAGGTATTGCCTTCTCGTCGCTTATCCCCTGCTCCTGTGCTTCCGGCGGCGCGACCGTCTCGACAGCCCTCGTCCGATTCATCGGTGTCATCTGCTGCGTCAGGGGGCGTGGCGCGCGCTCCCAAGCCTCGTTATGCGACTTGTCCTTTTGAACTTCGGGACTGGCCGCTTCCGCCTGATCTGGTGATTCCAGAGTTTATGTCGGGCCCGCGGGCGCTGGGGGGTCGTCCCCCCACCATGCAGGAGTATATGATTTGGGAGGCCTATAAAGGAAAATATCCTCATGAGAAGTTCCCTGATAAGTATCTCCCTGGTCAGTTTCTCCTGTGGAAATTCCGCGAGACCGAGTGATTAATTTATAATGTTTTGTGTTTTGTGTTTTGTGTGTATGTTTGTGTGGTGCTGAGTGCCCTTCAGGCTGTTGGAGGGGCTCGGTCTGGTGTATGCTTTTGTCATGGTTTACCGGTTTGTTGTATACTTGTATTCCTTTCTTATTATTATTGTTCTTATTATTGTTCTTATTATTGTTCTTTTTACGTTTTATGTTGGTGCCTCTCCGTGTGTTTTTGCGGTGCTGGTAGCCTTGTTCTGTTTATTACATGTTTTGGTATCGATTCTGGTTTTGTTTTCAGCTATGTGTGGCTCTATTGTTGTCATTTGTTTCTATTTATTGTTGTAGTTTGTTCTGTAATTGTTATAATTTGTTTTGTGCTTATTGTAATTTGTTTTGTACTTATTGTTATTGTGTGATCGGCCCTTCCGGCCGGCGTTTATGTCCTTTCTGTTTTTGCACGTTCTGTTGTTTGCGTTTGTATTGTTTTATTGTACTTATAAGCATGCTTGCATGTAAAAATATAAATAAAAAAAAAAAAAAATGGAGTTGCAACTGGAAGCAACAAGCCGAAGAACCACTAGGCAATTAGAGATTCAACAACAAATGGCTGACACTAATCTCAGGCTTGAAAGACAGTGTATGGCAGCTGGGCATGGAAATTCTAGTAATGTTTCAATTAATAATGATAATAATCCCATAAGGATGAGTAAATATATGGAATTACCCAAGTTTAATGAGGAGGATCCTGAGGTTTTCTTTGCACATTTTAATAAGATTGCCATCAGTATGAACTGGCCAAGGGATAAATGGGTAGCAATTATGCAGTCTCAATTTAAGGGGCGTAGTCAGGAGGTTTTTACATCCCTACCTGACGCTCATAGTTTTGATTATGAATTTGTAAAGAAAAGCATCTTAAATGCTTATCAATTAAATCCAGAGGCACACAGGCAAAAATTTAGAAACCTAAGGAGGGTAAGTGATCAGACAATAGCTGATTTTACTCGTCAAAAGACGAACTATTGCAACAGATGGTTAAAGTCACTTTCAGTCACAGAGATTGATGCTTTAAAGAATCTTCTTATCATGGAAGAAGTATTGTCTTGTCTCCCAGACAAATTGTCTACTTTTATGGCAGAACAAAAGAATGTAACAGACATTTATGAGCTGTCAAAGCTCGCTGATGAGCATGAGTTGTTGACTAAGGCCCAGTTTACGGCCACTTCACCTAAGTCTAGTCATAGAGTAAATTACAATGCTCACAGAACTCCTTATCATTATAAGCCCACTCCTAGTCCGCCAGTTACTCCCGTGAACTCTTCTCTTACTAACCCTAAGATTGTTACTCCACTGCCAGGATCATCTAAGCCTAGTAATGCTCATTATAAACCTGCAGTTGGTTCTACCAGTGTGCCCACTTTCAAGCATTGTACACATTGTAAGAGAAGGGGTCATGTGATTACTTCATGTTTTAGTTTGCATCCTGAACTACGGCCAACTGGTCTTATTATGAGTAAAGGATTGCAACATATTAATTCTTCATGTACTACAGTCAATCCCAATTGGATGGCTGACTTTAACCATATATTTCCACAGGTACATTATTATGTAATAATGGTAACCATAAGACTGTTCAATTACTCCGTGATACTGGAGCTTCACAGTCTCTTATTGCCCAAAATGTACTTGCTGATGTTGACACCCGAGATCTGGGTGAAGTTGTACTTCTCCAAGGTATTGCCGGTAGAGTACAACCTGTATCTTTAATGCAAATTAATCTTGATTCTAAATATACTTCAGGATGGTGTAATGTTGGTGTAAGTAAGCAACTGCCCATTCCTGGGGTAGACATTATATTAGGTAATGATTTTGGCAACCGACAGGTTGCAGGGCCCAAGTGTCCCATAATGTTAACCAATCCCCAGAATGTATTAGCTAAACCAGAGGCAGATGATATTATTTACCCTGCTTGTGTGGTAACTAGATCAATGGGAAAAACAGGTGAGAGTAATTCTGATTTCACTGAGGTTGCTGTTCCCAAGACCAGGACCCCTTCAGAAAGGAGTGGGAGGTGGATCTTGAGGATTCTTTTATGACTCGACTGGATGATGAGAGTGAGGCAGTAGTAGAAGCCCCGCCGAACCTAAGCCACAAGGAAAGTGAAGGTGAGGAGGCTGAACTGTCTGTACCTTGCCCGCTTGTCTCCAGTGAACCAGTTGTCGAGAGTGAGGCCGAAGTAGCTATGGCTCCATTTTATTCTGATCAATCAGGAAAAGAGATCAAGCTACTAGGTTCTTGCCCGCTCGCTGCTGAGTCTGAGTCATTGCCCTTAAGTGTTGAACAGACTACTGATCCTAGTTTAATTAAGTGTATTTCTGAGGCACCTGATAATGTTGATGCATTGGAGGAAGGGACGGGTTTCTTTTTCCAGGATCGACTTCTGATGAAAAGGTGGAGACCAAAGGGAACTCCCTCTTCAGATGATTGTGAGATTAGAACCCAACTCGTTGTCCCCAATGATTATCGTAGGCAGATCTTGCAAGCTGCACATGATGACCCCATGGGAGGTCACCAAGGTATCTCATATGTACCATAAGATATGTAAATATTTTTTCTGGCCTAAGTTAAAGAAGACGTGGTTAGATATTGTCATAACTGTGTACC
>WNGS01159562.1:0-10334 GCA_020271785.1 Procambarus virginalis
CACACAGTAATATACACGTGGCCACCATAGTACTAGTGACACACAGTAACATACACGTGACCACCATGGTACTAGTGACACACAGTAACATACACGTGGTCACCATAGTACTAGTGACACACAATAACATACATGTGGCCACCATAGTACTAGTGACACACAGTAACATACACGTGGCCACCATGGTACTAGTGACACACAGTAACATACACGTGGCCACCATAGTACTAGTGACACACAATAACATACACGTGGCCACCATAGTACTAGTGACACACAGTAACATACACGTGGCCACCATGGTACTAGTGACACACAATAACATACACGTGTCCACCATAGTACTAGTGACACACAGTAGTGGGACACGTGGCCACCATAGTAATAGTGACACACAATAACATACACGTGGCCACCATGGTACTAGTGACACACAGTAACATACACGTGGCCACCATAGTACTAGTGACACACAGTAACATACACGTGGCCACCATGGTACTAGTGACACACAGTAACATACATGTGGCCACCATAGTACTAGTGACACACAGTAACATACACGTGGCCACCATGGTACTAGTGACACACAGTAGTGGGACACGTGGCTACCATGGTACTAGTGACACACAATAACATACACGTGGCCACCATGGTACTAGTGGCACACAGTAACATACACGTGGCCACCATGGTACTAGTGACACACAGTAGTGGGACACGTGGCCACCATAGTACTAGCGACATACAGTAACATACACGTGGCCACCATGGTACTAGTGACACACAGTAACATACACGTGGCCACCATGGTACTAGTGACACACAGTAACATACACGTGGCCACCATGGTACTAGTGACACACAGTAACATACACGTGGCCACCATAGTACTAGTGACACACAGTAACATACACGTGGCCACCATGGTACTAGTGACACACAGTAACATACACGTGGCCACCATAGTACTAGTGACACACAGTAACATACACGTGGCCACCATAGTACTAGTGACACACAGTAACATACACGTGGCCACCATGGTACTAGTGACACACAGTAACATACACGTGGCCACCATAGTACTAGTGACACACAGTAACATACACGTGGCCACCATAGTACTAGTGACACACAGTAACATACACGTGGCCACCATAGTACTAGTGACACACAGTAACATACACGTGGCCACCATAGTACTAGTGACACACAGTAACATACACGTGGCCACCATAGTACTAATGACACACAGTAACATACACGTGGCCACCATAGTACTAGTGACACACAGTAGTGGGACACGTGGCAACCATGGTACTAGTGACATACAGTAACATACACGTGGCTACCACAGTACTAGTGACACACAGTAACATACACGTGGCCACCATAGTACTAGTGACACACAGTAACATACACGTGGCCACCATGGTACTAGTGACACACAGTAACATACACGTGGCCACCATAGTACTAGTGACACACAGTAACATACACGTGGCCACCATAGTACTAGTGACACACAGTAACATACACGTGGCCACCATGGTACTAGTGACATACAGTAACATACACGTGGCCACCATGGTACTAGTGACACACAGTAGTGGGACACGTGGCCACCATGGTACTAGTGACACACAATAACATACACGTGTCCACCATAGTACTAGTGACACACAGTAGTGGGACACGTGGCCACCATAGTAATAGTGACACACAATAACATACACGTGACCACAATGGTACTAGTGACACACAGTAACATACATGTGGCCACCATAGTACTAGTGACACACAGTAACATACACGTGGCCACCATGGTACTAGTGACACACAGTAACATACATGTGGCCACCATAGTACTAGTGACACACAGTAACATACACGTGGCCACCATGGTACTAGTGACACACAGTAGTGGGACACGTGGCTACCATGGTACTAGTGACACACAATAACATACACGTGGCCACCATGGTACTAGTGGCACACAGTAACATACACGTGGCCACCATGGTACTAGTGACACACAGTAGTGGGACACGTGGCCACCATAGTACTAGCGACATACAGAAACATACACGTGGCCACCATGGTACTAGTGACACACAGTAACATACACGTGGCCACCATGGTACTAGTGACACACAGTAACATACACGTGGCCACCATGGTACTAGTGACACACAGTAACATACACGTGGCCACCATAGTACTAGTGACACACAGTAACATACACGTGGCCACCATGGTACTAGTGACACACAGTAACATACACGTGGCCACCATAGTACTAGTGACACACAATAACATACACGTGGCCACCATAGTACTAGTGACACACAGTAACATACACGTGGCCACCATGGTACTAGTGACACACAGTAACATACACGTGGCCACCATAGTACTAGTGACACACAGTAACATACACGTGGCCACCATAGTACTAGTGACACACAGTAACATACACGTGGCCACCATAGTACTAGTGACACACAGTAGTGGGACACGTGGCCACCATGGTACTAGTGACACACAGTAACATACACGTGGCCACCATGGTACTAGTGACACACAGTAACATACACGTGGCCACCATAGTACTAGTGACACACAGTAGTGGAACACGTGGCCACCATGGTACTAGTGACATACAGTAACATACACGTGGCCACCATGGTACTAGTGACACACAGTAACATACACGTGGCCACCATGGTACTAGTGACACACAGTAACATACACGTGGCCACCATGGTACTAGTGACACACAATAACATACACGTGGCCACCATGGTACTAGTGACACACAGTAACATACACGTGGCCACCATAGTACTAGTGACACACAGTAACATACACGTGGCCACCATGGTACTAGTGACACACAGTAACATACACGTGGCCACCATGGTACTAGTGACACACAGTAACATACACGTGGCCACCATGGTACTAGTGACACACAGTAACATACACGTGGCCACCATAGTACTAGTGACACACAGTAACATACACGTGGCCACCATAGTACTAGTGACACACAATAACATACACGTGGCCACCATGGTACTAGTGACACACAGTAACATACACGTGGCCACCATAGTACTAGTGACACACAGTAACATACACGTGGCCACCATAGTACTAGTGACACACAGTAACATACACGTGGCCACCATAGTACTAGTGACACACAATAACATACACGTGGCCACCATGGTACTAGTGACACACAGTAGTGGGACACGTGGCCACCATGGTACTAGTGACACAAGTAGTGGGACACGTGGCCACCATGGTACTAGTGACACACAGTAGTGGGACACGTGGCCACCATAGTACTAGTGACACACAGTAACATACACGTGGCCACCATGGTACTAGTGACACACAGTAACATACACGTGGCCACCATAGTACTAGTGACACACAGTAAACATCACGTGGCCACCATAGTACTAGTGACACACAGTAGTGGGACACGTGGCCACCATAGTACTAGTGACACACAGTAGTGACATACACGTGGCCACCATAGTACTAGTGACACACATAGTGGGTACACGTGGCCACCATAGTACTAGTGACACACAGTAACATACACGTGGCCACCATGGTACTAGTGACACACAGTAACATACACGTGGCCACCATAGTACTAGTGACACACAGTAACATACACGTGGCCACCATGGTACTAGTGACACACAGTAACATACACGTGGCCACCATGGTACTAGTGACACACAGTAACATACACGTGGCCACCATGGTACTAGTGACACACAGTAACATACACGTGGCCACCATGGTACTAGTGACACACAGTAACATACACGTGGCCACCATGGTACTAGTGACACATAGACATACACGTGGCCACCATGGTACTAGTGACACACAGTAACATACACGTGGCCACCATGGTACTAGTGACACACAGTAACATACACGTGGCCACCATGGTACTAGTGACACACAGTAACATACACGTGGCCACCATGGTACTAGTGACACACAGTAACATACACGTGGCCACCATGGTACTAGTGACACACAGTAACATACACGTGGCCACCATAGTACTAGTGACACACAGTAACATACACGTGGCCACCATAGTACTAGTGACACACAGTAACATACACGTGGCCACCATGTACTAGTGACACACAGTAGTGGGACACGTGGCCACCATGGTACTAGTGACACACAGTAACATACACGTGGCCACCATGGTACTAGTGACACACAGTAACATACACGTGGCCACCATAGTACTAGTGACACACAGTAGTGGACACGTGGCCACCATGGTACTAGTGACACAGTAACATACACGTGGCCACCATGGTACTAGTGACACACAGTAACATACACGTGGCCACCATGGTACTAGTGACACACAGTAATATACACGTGGCCACCATAGTACTAGTGACACACAGTAGCATACACGTGGCCACCATGGTACTAGTGACACACAGTAACATACACGTGGCCACCATAGTACTAGTGACACACAGTAACATACACGTGGCCACCATGGTACTAGTGACACACAGTAGTGGGACACGTGGCCACCATGGTACTAGTGACACNCTAGCAGTTCTCATTGCTGGGCACATATAATATAAAAAAAAGAAAAGGAAAAAAAAGAGAAAAAAAAAGAATGACTGCGTGATTTGGTAATCTGTGGTAAGGTTGTAAAGACGAAAAGCAATAATAAAAAAATATGGATTTTAATAACAATAGAAAACACAAATTGAAATAAATGCAAAAACTTGGCTTACTGGCAAAAACAATAAACAATATAAACATGAAAATAGATTACGTTAATGGGGAGGAGAATTGACATACAAAAGTAAGTAAAATATGAATGCTGGAATATATGCACTAACTATGAACCTCTACTTGACCACACAGAGTGAGTCACTTAGGAGTTCACAGCTTGCGAGCACACAATATTCTGGCTGGCAGAAACGTAAGGGACTCCAACAATAACTGTGAGGTCTTGTGATTGGCGGGGACCCGGAGTGGAGTGTTGGTTGGCGGCCAATGAGGAAGCTGGATGGTCGCAGTCGCTAGTTAGGCCGTTGGCGCGTCGACCAGGTGCAGCAGTGGGGGGAAGGAGGGAGTTGCTGGTACGTGTGGCGAGCTTATAATACGTTTAGCCACACAAAACGTATCAGGTACGTTGATGAGGACAGGAGTGATTCGCAGAAATGGCAGGCTAAATCTCTGATAAGAGATTATCGTCACAATATTAATTTGAGACTGCTTCTGAGACTTGAGCTATGATCATAGCACCACACAACTAAAATTTGTTGTGAGAACCCGTGGCCTACTCGTTAGATTGGCTGTCAGCCAATGGCGGAGGTCAATGGCTCATTTTTTTCTTTATATTGATAAATTATAATAAATATAATAAAACAGTCTGACAAAAAAAACCGTACAAGCAGTAATCTACGAAAGGACAAAAGCCAAACATGAGAACAACAGAGAAATGGAAGCACAAAACTGAAATCAAAACAAAATAAGCACACAACAGGAAACACCGAAATAACACTGAAATGATATTTTACATAATAACAATTACATACATATTACTACAGTACTAGCCCGCGACCAAAGAAGCACGGGAAAAGAACACTAGACAACCGTAGTGAGAAAGTCAGCATGAAGGACCACATGGAAAGGACAAAAAGCCAAGACAGACAGTAACGCAAAACCGGAACACACAGGGACCGGGAAAAACATAATGATATGACACCCACACATGCAAACAAGAACAAACACCGGAACACGCAGGAACCGTACAAAAAAAAATACACACACAAACACCAGAAAACACACACACACCCAACAGCACTAGAAACAGCACAAGCAACAGAACACAAAGCACACACAGGAAACAACCCGTACAGCACAACCAAAAACGCAAACAAACACACAAAAAACTCAACACCCAAACGGGGCGAATCAAAACACGGATACAAAACATACATATAGCAGACACGGAAACAAAAGACAGGGAGTATACAAATCAAGCACAAGTACTATTGATATTAATCTGGGAACTCCCGCGCCGGGAAGCGCAAGCAATAAGCCTCCCAAATCAGCTAGACGTCTTTGGACACCGGTCGACCAGGAGATCCACAATGCCGAGGCATCAAATCAGGCACCCCATAAATAAACCCCTTTATCCGCGGAACCCAAATAGTTGAAGAGCACCACGGGACCGCACGCACCCTGTCATCCCAAGAGAGGTCCAAACGCTGCGACTTTGGGACTACGCCCCCGGCTGCCGTGATCACAGGGAAGGGTTCCACACTAGGGGGTTCCGCACCGGAATCCGCACTGGAATTCTCGTTGGGCATCGCGCCGGGCACCACACTGGGAACAGCCCAGGGCATCTCGCACTGGGCGTCGTACTGGTTTGCACAAGAGGCTTCTCACTGGGCGTCTCACGGGGCTGTACACTGGGGTTGGGGGGGACCCGTAGAGAACACTGATGCGCCAGGGCCCCCTTCCACCTGACACAGGAGCAGAAGCCCCCTGGCGCACATAAGACCACGACGAGGTCCCGGTCAGCAGGAGCAACCTCCCACTGTGGGGAGCCAACAGCAGTAGGCACAGGGGGGCAACACAGGAGGCAGCACAGAGCCCCCACAGCACCGCCAACCACGGCGGGAGACGCCGGAGCATCATACTCTACTACTTCCACCCTAGGCACACCACGAAGGGGAGACACACTCAGAACCCGCCTCGAGTGCTTGGAGACAGGCTACCGGTCGTTCGAGCTATCATCCCATATCACAGCAGAACTCTTCGACGGGCGCGCCTTCAAAGCCTGGCCCCCTGAGAACCACAGCCTCCACGGCCGGGAGCACCGGACCGCACACCGCAGAAGACAGCCCCTCGTGGACATCCAGAGGGACAGGAGACATCGTATCCAGTGACGGAACAGGCAGGGGCGGCTGAAACGGGGCGGGCTGGGGCGTCAGGGGCAGGGACGACTCAGGAGGCGAAGTCGGCGGCGGGGGGTGGGGCCGCTCCAACCCCCACGGCAACATCCACACCACCACCCACATCCACATCCAGGCGAGCTGCAGGATCCAACACCGGGGCAGAAGCCCACAGGGAAGTAACACGTATTCCAACACTTGGAGACAGGTCCAGAGCCGACAATGGGGGAAAATCCTCCTCCCGAAAGAGATTAAAAGGGGTGGCCCGGTGCTCCTCACACCCCGCAGCCTGGTGACTCGGTAGGCCGCACCTGAAACATGTCTTAGGTTGTCCTGCGTGAAAGACACGAATCGGGAACCCCAACACCATGAGGAGGACGGTATAGGATCCCTGAGGCGAGTGTTCGGGTCCCACACGTGATCCCCCTTCCACCTCCTGGTAGGGACGGCATACATTCTCACATGAAGGACCCGCCCTAAAAGGGCAAAGTACTGACGTAAAAGGTCCTCAGGGAACTCGAAGGGCATTCCATGCACTGCTACATACGTCGTGGCACCACAACGGTCAGAGAGGGTCACTGACCCACCAAGTCTAGGAAGATTGAAAGAGCGCCCATCATAGCGCGAGATGAGATCTGGGTAAATCACCGAGGAGGAGAACTTGACAATCGCCCGCCACCCAGCAAGCAGCTGCAACCCACACACAGACTCTACAGAGATACGTAGCATAGCAAGTAACACCACATTTACAGCGTGTTAGGAAGTATTCCCGGAAAACTCCAGGTCAATTGAGGCCTACCTGGTGACAGGGGACACAGGCCCCTCATGACTGCAGACAGTCACGGCCCCAGAGAACAACTGCAGGAGCCGGACGAAAACAACCTTACCTCACGGCAGCTCAGAGCGCACTCCCCTCAAATGTCGACGGCTCAATGGTAGGGATTTCAAACGTTTGAGGTCTCGGCGTTTGCTCGTGCCTTCATAATTTTTTTGTAGTCTTTAGAGTTGGGGAATGAGCTGCTTACTACACTCAACGTGTAAACTAAGCAGTCACTTCCTCAGAAGGTCCATCTACACTTTTAGTTTAAACTTGACGGTTTTACTAGAATTTGTTATGAAAAACTCACATCTACATCCAAGCAAGCACCGTACATCAAGGTAACGAATATAATACAACACAAGAACTGATGCATATAATACAACACTAGAACTGTTACATATGTTAGTGACACACAGTAGCGGGACACATGGCCACCATGGTATTAATGACACAGTAACATACACGTGGCTACCATGGTATTAATGACACACAGTAGTGGGACACGTGGCCACCATGGTACTAGTGACACACAGTAGTGGGACACGTGGCCACCATGGTAGTAGTGACACACAGTAACATACACGTGGCCACCATAGTACTAGTGACACACAGTAGCATACCCGTGGCCACCATGGTACTAGTGACACACAGTAGTGGGACACGTGGCCACCATAGTACTAGTGACACACAATAACATACACGTGGCCACCATAGTACTAGTGACACAATAACATACATGTGGCCACCATGGTACTAGTGACACACAGTAACATACACGTGGCTACCATAGTACTAGTGACACACAATAACATACACGTGACCACCATAGTACTAGTGACACACAATAGTGGGACACGTGACCACCATAGTACTAGTGACACACAATAACATACACGTGGCCACCATAGTACTAGTGACACACAGTAACATACACGTGGCCACCATGGTATTAGTGACACACAGTAACATACACGTGGCCACCATGGTACTAGTGACACACAGTAACATACACGTGGCCACCATGGTACTAGTGACACACTATAACATACACGTGGCCAACATAGTACTAGTGACACACAGTAACATACACGTGGCCACCATGGTACTAGTGACACACAGTAACATACACGTGGCCACCATGGTACTAGTGACACACAATAACATACACGTGGCCACCATGGTACTAGTGACACACAGTAACATACACGTGACCACCATGGTACTAGAGACACACAATAACATACACGTGACCACCATAGTACTAGTGACACACAATAACATGCACGTGACCACCATGGTACTAGTGACACACAGTAACATACACGTGGCCACCATAGTACTAGTGACACACAGTAACATACACGTGGCCACCATAGTACTAGTGACACACGGTAACATACACGTGGCCACCATAGTACTAGTGACACACAATAACATACACGTGGCCACCATGGTACTTGTGACACACAGTAGTGGGACACGTGGCCACCATGTTACTAGTGACACACAATATCATACACGTGGCCACCATGGTACTAGTGACACACAGTAACATTCACGTGGCCACCATAGTACTAGTGACACACAATAACATACACGTGGCCACCATAGTACTAGTGACACACAGTAACATACACGTGGCCACCATAGTACTAGTGACACACAGTAACATACCTGTGGCCACCATAGTACTAGTGACACACAGTAGTGGGACACGTGGCCACGATAGTACTAGTGACACACAATAACATACACGTGGCCACCATGGTACTAGTGACACACAGTAGTGGGACACGTGGCCACCATAGTACTAGTGAGACACAATAACATACACGTGACCACCATAGTACTAGTGACACACAATAACATACACGTGGCCACCATAGTACTAGTGGCACACAGTAGTGGGACACGTGGCTACCATGGTACTAGTGACACACAATAACATACACGTGGCCACCATGGTACTAGTGACACACAATAGCATACATGTGGCCACCATAGTACTAGTGACGCACAATAACATACGCGCGGCCACCATGGTACTAGTGACACACAGTAGTGGGACACGTGGCCACCATAGTACTAGTGACACACAATAACATACACGTGGCCACCATGGTACTAGTGACACACAGTAGTGGGACACGTGGCCACCATAGTACTAGTGACACACAATAACATACACGTGGCCACCATGGTACTAGTGACACACAGTAGTGGGACACGTGGCCACCATAGTACTAGTGACACACAATAACATACACGTGACCACCATAGTACTAGTGACACACAGTAGCATACACGTGGCCACCATAGTACTAGTGACACACAGTAACATACACGTGGCCACCATGGTACTAGTGACACACAGTAACATACACGTGACCAACATAGTACTAGTGACACACAATAACATACACGTGGCCACCATGGTACTAGTGACACACAGTAGTGGGACACGTGGCCACCATAGTACTAGTGACACACAATAACATACACGTGGCCACCATAGTACTAGTGACGCA
>WNGS01159562.1:11334-28385 GCA_020271785.1 Procambarus virginalis
GGCAGCTCCACCTCCCACTCTACCTCCAGTGGACGTGATTCACACCGAAACGGAGGCTTGCGGGGGAGAGTTGTGACGATAATCTCTTATCAGAGATTTAGCCTGCCATTTCTGCGAATCACTCCTGTCCTCATCAACGTACCTGATACGTTTTGTGTGGCTAAACGTATTATAAGCTCGCCACACGTACCAGCAACTCCCTCCTTCCCCCCCACTGCTGCACCTGGTCGACGCGCCAACGGCCTAACTAGCGACTGCGACCATCCAGCTTCCTCATTGGCCGCCAACCACACTCCACTCCGGGTCCCCGCCAATCACAAGACCTCACCAGTTATTGTTGGAGTCCCTTACGTTTCTGCCAGCCAGAATATTGTGTGCTCGCAAGCTGTGAACTCCTAAGTGACTCACTCTGTGTGGTCAAGTAGAGGTTCATAGTTAGTGCATATATTCCAGCATTCATATTTTACTTACTTTTGTATGTCAATTCTCCTCCCCATTAACGTAATCTATTTTCATGTTTATATTGTTTATTGTTTTTGCCAGTAAGCCAAGTTTTTGCATTTATTTCAATTTGTGTTTTCTTATTGTTATTAAAATCCATATTTTTTATTATTGCTTTTCGTCTTTACAACCTTACCACAGATTACCAAATCACGCAGTCATTCTTTTTTTTTCTCTTTTTTTTTTCCTTTTCTTTTTTTTTATATTATATGTAGCCCAGCAATGAGAACTGCTAGTTGGAAGACTGCCGACCACCATTTCCAACTCGATTACCGTCACAATATCAATAATTTCAGGTAACGTGGGAGAACAAACGTAAATCATTAATTGTGCATGGTGTAATGAAACACAGCCTTCAACTTAACAACACAGTTTATTCAACAAGTACTAACAACAATGGAAAATATCACTGACGTTACTTGAAATCCTTCCTGTGACACCTTTATGACAGCTAGACACCAGCCACGAGTATAACTACAGGACTCTACCTGCAATCGCGTTGTGCTGGATAAATGAACTAACCTGAACTATACTCAGTATTCACAGAGGAGCAATCAAGCAATAACATACTATGTCTATAATTACAAATTACAACAACAAGGTAGGTTAGGAGACACGACTCCGGTAACCTATCAGTTACTTTACGCTCTAGCAGGCTCCCCCCCTCCCTGCAAGGCAGTTTCAATACAATCAAACTAGTAGCCTTCAATGATACCACAATGATTAGTGGGGTTACTGGCATCTTTAATTAAATTCTTATATTAACACCTCGTCTCCTGGACGAACAACAATCAATGATTAATTGATTACATTAATACTGATAATGATAATTACGTTAACTTAAGGAGGCATTAGATAAGTTTATTAAAAGTTGTTCAATGTCAACCAAAAATCAAAGTACAAAACAAGGAACAAATTGCAAAACAACTCATAAAAACAAACAAAAGCGCTTAGACATGAAACAAAGCAAGCACCATAAAACAAACATAAAAACACATACAAAAGAACACAGGAAATCACACAGAACACATCATGGGACAGAGAATGCATATAATACACAACAAATAAATGACATTTGTACAAGAAAAATACACAATAATTACAACATAATCATGAGGACACCATCAAACAAAATAAACAGGAAATCTAAACACTACACAAGAATATAAATAGCATAAAATATGTACAAAGAATAAATCAATGACAGGGACAAAAATACCCACACACACATACACAACCCACACGACAAACACTCGGAACAACTACACCCACACCTGCACACAACCACAACACTAATACCCATTACAGAGCAAAGGCAAAGCACAAAACAAATCCAGACCACGCAGGAACCAGAAACAAAAACTCACACCACACACTCGCACAGACAAGGACACCCACCTGTGCACGCAGGCACGGGAAACAAACATGCACAACACAAACATAAACAAACCATACGAATCACTCATAATTCTCCGAGTACTCCCGAGCCGGAAACCGTAAGCAGTAAGACTCCCAAATTAGTAGTTCGTCGTCAGTAAGCGTACAACCAGGAGCCGCAACTGGCCGAGGCATCAAATCCGGTATGCCAATGATGAAACGCTGCGCCCACGGAAACCAGGTGGTAGATGGGCACCAGAGAACAGGCCACACCGGGTCACCAGCCTGAAAACTCAGAGCAGGTCCATTTCCGGCGATCACCTCACCGGTCGGGAGGATGAAAGGGAGGGTGTCCCCCCTAGGAGGCCGGTCACAGGGCCGCGCACTTGCAAGCACACTGGCCCGCCCACCAGGGCGCGCACTTCGTTCGCCGCCGGGCACCGCACAAAGCCCCGCGGAGGGTGGCTCCGTAGGCGCCCCAGTGCCCCCACCAACCAGAACAGGTGCAGAGGTTCCCCGTCGTACATCCTTCAACAACACCACCACCAGGTCGCGATCACCAGGGGCAACCGCCCACAGAGGGGAGCCACCAACAGGAGGCACAGTGCTCAACGCAGAAGGCAACACATCGTCGGCCACAGCATCGTTATCCACCGCATCACGTTCCTCAGCCAACGTCCGGCAAGGCGACGCAGCCCGAGCCGAACGACGGTGCTTAACAAGAGGCCGCTGATCGTCAGAACTGTCACCCCAAGCAAGTAGTGTCCCAGAAGATCCGGAGGGAGGCGGTCCAGCATGATCACGCAGAACAGTAGCCTCAACAACGCGGGGCAAAAGGCCACCACCAGGCACGGAGACCGGAAGTGGAGAAGGAAGAGATACAGCAGGCGGAAGAGTAGACTCCAGCACAGGTGAGGTATCCTGGGAGGGTGACGGAACCGGCAGAGGAGAAGAGGTACTCGTCAGTGAGGAAACTGCCAGAGGCGACGAGGCAGAGAGCGTGGGTGGAGACACACACAAACCACCGCCCCGCTAGCCCCAGAAAGCACATGTCCTTCAGCAGGCGATGCAGACTCCACCCTTACAGCATTCCCCAAGGCCACCAGATGCGGATGCACCTCTGCAGTTATCGTACGATGAAGGCCCGAAACAGGCGCCCCTAGTTCCCCCGAGCCTACCGGTGGGGCAAACATATCAGGTCTAGACGTAGCTACAACTGGAACCGCCGGGGGAACCACACCAGACACCTGCACAGAGCGAAGATCCGCCAGGGAATCCAGACGCACAGATAAGCGGGGAAAGTCATCCTCCAGGAAAACTGAAGGGGCCTCAGCACGAGGAGCGTCACAACCGGCAGCTACGTGGCCCTCAGCACCACACCGGAAACACGTGTGGGTTTGACCTAGATAAAAGGTCCGCAGAGAGAGCCCACGAAACGAGACCCTGGACGGTATCGGGCTCGTGAGCCGCATGACAAGCGTGCGGGAACCCAGCCGGACCCCCTTCAGCCGGCCCGCACTCAAAATGTTGAACCGGTGCTTCACCACCGTTCCAGACTGCGTAAACAAGGACATGAGGGCCGCCTCGGGGCCGTGAACACTTACAAACGACAAGGGCCCCCAGGAATCCGAGATCTCCAGCCGAATCCGGAAGAGGAAGCGTGCGGCCATCCCTGCGAGCCTCAAACTCCTGGTAAACATGTGACGTGGCGCACGACACCGCAACACGGGTAGGCGATAACTTCTCGAGGCCCAGGAGCTCGGGGACGTCAACACGAATGACGTCCAGGAGACCAATCCACAGCAGCAGAAAAATCCAGCCGTACAGTGTCGATCCTCCGAATACGGCTAGTATCAGCCGCGTCCATACCGGCAGGCAGAGCCCTGACCAGTGGGCGCTCCACAGCAAACCACCACTCAGCAACGGCAGACGACTACTGACAGCAGAAGCCCGACGTCTGCACCCTCTGGTGGTGCAGCCAGGAATCCTACTGCAGCCTAAATAGAAAGGGAGATTATTTTTTTTTCGTTATTTTTCAACGAATATTACACATTTTCAAGTGTGTATATGCAACCACACCTTTCAGATATAATCATTCTATGACACTTTTCTGACACATTAGCAGATAATAAAGGAAGTTGAGGATTTCCCAAAAGATGTTTAGTTTTCCTAATACAAATATTCAAAGTTCCCCCCCACCCCCAAAAAAAATATATCCAAATGTAACATGTTATTGCTATTATAAAATCAATTAATGAACTTAGAAAAAAACGCTGACTACAGATTTTAGAGACCTACACTCTACATATAAGGTGTAAGTTTCACGTAAATTAAATAAAAAATGAAAGTTATATGAACGTTTATGTTACTTGAAGTAAATAAGTAAAAAATGAAGTCTAAGGTGCTGCCATCTGTGGCTGAGGTTGACATCAATCAATTTCCTGGCACCCTTACAGATAAGCTTACGTGCCGTCAGGTGTATAAGTTTCATGCAAATCGTCTGATAAATAAGAAAATAAAATTGAAAAAGAAAAAGAACAAAAATTTTAAAATTTTTTGGTAATAAAACTAATTATATTTTTTTAATATTGCCCGAAACGCTATACGTGCTATTGGCTTTACAAGAATGTTAATTCAACTTATTTCCTATATTCTCTGTTAACCCCCTATGTAACTTTTTCTATATAAATAATAAATAAATAAATGCTATTGTTATAGCTATGAGTGATAGAAATCATTTCAGTTGACACTTGTGTTTGATAATCGTGTTTGACCATTTTGGAATTTTTTTTTACACCTAATTCAATATTTTTTCACCCTTCCTATTTATACTACGATGCTGAGACGTGGACCAGATGAAACCCTTTTCATATACAAGTAGCCAAAAACAAAATTAGTTGACGTTGAACAAGTTTCTAAAAGCTATCTAATGTAAACTGTTTGGCCCCTTAATCTTGTCTCCTACAGACAAGTCAAACTGTACAACTGTCACTCGGAATTACACAAACACTTGTCTCGTTGATCATTCAATGAGTAATCCCTTTAATGGGGGCCAAACATAGTTTCTTATAAGTTGTTCAATGTCAACCAATCTTTTTTGACTAGTTGTATATAAAAAGAGCTGCAACTGTTCCAAGTTTCAGCATCGCAGCATAAATAGGTTGGAAGAAAAACAATAAAAAACCTATTATTCAACAAATTTTTAACACTTTTCAAAATGCCTGGAAAAACACGTGTCAACTAAAATCATTTCTATGACACTCAGCTATCACATTAGCATATATTAAAGAATTTTTATTAGCAATTTTATCAAAAAATGTTTAGGGCTATATTACAATTTTTCAAAGTTTCACCCAGAAATATGCAACAAACTGATGTTTATAAATATTTATAAAATCAATTAATGGACATAGGAAAAAGTGTTTAATGGGGATTTTAAAAGCACAAACTCTACATATAATATGTAATTTTCATGTAAATTGATTAATAAATGAAAGAGTTCAGGCACCATGAAGTTGTTAATTACTTTCTTTAGTAAAATATGCTAAAAGTTTGGCCACCTGTGGCTGAGGTTGACGTCGACCAATTTCTTTCAAAACTATAAGACAAATCTTGCTTAGAGGAAGAAAAAGCAAGGCAAAGGTACGAAAGGTAAGGTGTAATAAAGGGGGCAGTAATACGAATAAGAAAATAAAAACATAAGAACAAAGGTAACTGCAGAAGGTCTATTGGCCCATACGAGTGAGCTCCTATTAAAGAAACAAATCCACAAGAGCCTTGACGAGGATTCGAATCTGCGTCCGAGAGCATCCCAGACGCTGCCTTAATCGACTGAGCTACGACATGATCAAAAGGAGTTGAAACCGAAGTTCTGTGCCTCGGAGAGGCTGCTAGATCCAGTAAGTTCAGTAGAACGTCGGTTTACACTCCTTTTGACCATGTCGTAGCTCAGTCGATTAAGGCAGCGTCTGGGATGCACTCGGACGCAGGATCGAATCCTCGTCACGGCCCTTGTGGATTTGTTCATTTGATGCATCACACAATTGTGATTTCTGTGTCTCCTAGTGTCCTATTTGCCTTATTTCGAAAATTCATGCGTTGATCTTTTGGTTTTAAATTTTTACTAATCATAACACCCAGATCCCTTTCGCAATCTGACTTAGCAATCTCAACACCATCTAGCTCGTATCTTGTAACTCTATCATCCTTACCTAGCCTCAAAACTTTACATTTATCAGCATTAAACTGCATCTGTCAATCTTTTGACCATTTCAAAACCCTATTCAGATCGACTTCAAGTGACAGTGAGTCTTCTTCCGTGTTTATTTCGCTACCGATCTTTGTATCTTCAGCAAATTTGCAAATGTTTCTACTCAAACCTGAATCTAAATCATTTATGTATAATATAAACAGCAGAGGTCCCTGGACAGAGCCTTGACGCACTCCACTTACAACATTTTCTCACTCAAGGTAAGTCAAGGTACACAACATCACAATCCCTACCACTATCAACTGCCTCAACTATGCTGGAATAAAAAGATAGCAAATTTGTAAAACCATGTTGTGATTCGTTCATTTATTTATGTTTTTCCAGATGAAGACGAATTGTATTTGCAATTATCGATTCGAGTAATTTTCCCACAATAGTCGTTAGGCTAAATGGTCGATAGTTTGATACAAGTGATCTATCTCCTTTCTTAAAAATTGGTACCACATTACCAACCATTCATGGCTCTGGCACTCTGCCTGACTATTGATTTATTATATATGGATGACAGTTGCTCGCCAAGTTCCTCTTTGCATTCTTTTAGCACCCTGGCTAACACTTCAACCGGCACTGGGGATTTGTTTGGTTTGAGTTTTACTATTTGTTTAAAATACATCCTCCCTGGTAACTGCTAAACTATTCAACCTGTCCTCGTCCCCACCCACATAGACCTGTTCGGATGAAGGCATAGAGTTAAGTCCCTCTTTAGTAAATACAGAGTAAATTATTTATTAAAAATGCTACTCATCTCTTCGTCATTATCCGTTATCTGACCTGTCTCAGATTTTGATGGACCTATCCTTTCCCTGATCTTTGTTCGATATAACTGAAAAAACTTAAGGATTTGCCTTTGCTTGGCCTACTATACGAACTTCATAGTTTCTTTTTGCTTTCCTTATCTCTTTTTTAACATTTATAACCAGTTGTGCGAATTTATGCTCTACACTGAATACCCCATTCTTAATCCTTTTGTACCAAGCTCTCTTTCTACCTATAAGGTTTTTCAGATCCTTTGTTATTCGTTTTGGGTCATTTATATTTAATCTATTCAATTTGTAAGGTATTCTACTTTCCTGTGCTTTGCTTAAAATATTTGTAAATAAGTTATATTTTGAATCCAAATCAAAATCCTCCTTTACATCACACATCGCTGAGTTCACATCACATCGCTGGTAAGAGGGTGTGTTAGCCGGAGCTCTTGTGTATAGTTATATTGTCATAGCAATATGGAAGTTGTAGTGAAGGAACTGATGAATCTAGTTGGAACTCTGAGGACAGAGTTGGATTCCCTACGGGACGAGGTACAACAGCTGAAACAATATCGAATAGAAACGAAGGAGGAGACCAGTATTAAAAAGACCTCGTTTTGGAAAGTAGTAAAGGACAGAGGCCTTAAAAGACTTTGATAAAGCTGCCTACAGATGCCCTAAGGACTTATAATTCATTTGCCGTATTAGAGGACGAGTGCTGTGGTGAGACTGCGGTTCACGCGAAAGGGAAAGCAATGAAGATCAACGAAGCACAGACCCCTCAGAGAGTAAAGGAAGTACCTAAGCGAATTTTAGTTCTGGCAGATTCTCAGGTAAGGTATTTGGATAGAACGTTTTGTGCTAGAGATAGGGGGAACAGGTTTAGGGTTTGCTATCCGGGAGCTGGAATTGGTGATATTATAAACAACATGAATGATATTATGGCTGGAAATGGGAACATTCCCATTATTTGCATTAGTGCAGGGGGAAATGATGTTGATCGAGTTAGGAGTGAGGAACTGGTTCAGACGTATAAAACAGCCATAGAATTAGTTAGAAGCATTGGAGAAATCCCAATGATATGTGGCATTTGTCCAAGAAAGAGCGTTGGGAATGAATGGCTGTCGAGGGCACTTGGTGTCAATTGCCGGCTGGAAAGATATTGCAAATCAAATACAATATCTTTCATAGACAACTGGGAACACTTCTATGGAAGAAATGAAACGTATGCTCGGGATGGGGTGCATCTATCGAGGGCTGGGGTTGTTGCTGTTGCGAACTCGTTGGAACCAGTGGTTGGAGGCGAATGTTTGTGTTTAAATTGTTAGTAGATAGTGGTATGGGAATTGATATGGAGGAAGAAGGTAATAAAAGTATGAATTTGTGGGAGAAAGGAATTGGCAAATTGATCCGGGAAAGAGAAGGGCCTCAAAATAACAATTCATTTAGAGTATATTACATTAACAGTAGAAGTCTAAGAAACAAAATAAACGAATTAAATTCTCATGTTTGTACAGAAAAAATAGATATTATTGCACTTACCGAAACGTGGATGAATGTAGAAAAGAGAGAACTATTAGCTGAATATCAAATAAATGGATTTAAACTATTTTACACAGATAGATATATTAGACGAGGAGGGGGAGTAGCCATATATGTTAGGGACAATTTGAAATGTAATCTCAAAGAGGGAATCAAAACTGAGCCACACACAGAAACTATTTGGATAAAATTAAAAGAAAAAGCAAATAATCCTATAATAGAAGATATATATAGGCCACCAAATTTAGACAGAATGGAAGCAAAGCATCTATGGGATGAAATATCTAGAGCATCTAGATCTAAAAGTATTTGTGTCATGGGTGACTTTAATTTTAGTGGTATAAACTGGATTAACAGAACAGGGAATAATGAAGCAGAAGATTTTATAGAATTAATTGATGATTGCTTTCCTACGCAACACATTTAGGAACCAAAGTGAGAAAATATTATTTTAGATTTAGTGTTAACTAACAGAGAAACAAATATTAATGACATCGAAATTGGGGGTGAACTAGGGAACAGTGATCACAAAGAAATCAGATTTAGCATAGAGTGGAATAGATCAGCAAAAGAAAATTCTGTTAAAGTGCCAGACTTTCGTAACGCTAATTTTAATATCCTAAGAAATTTTTTGGGGCAAATAGATTGGAAAGTCTTGGGCATAGGTGGGGGAGGGCCGGTCTTGGAGCAGCAAGACGTAAACCCAGATATGTGTGATGTAGACGAAGTTGTTGATTTGAGTTCAAAATATAACTTATTTACAAATATTCTAAGTAAAGCACAGAAAAGTATTATACCTTACAAATTAAATAGATCAAATACAAATGACCCGAAATGGATAACAAAGAATCTGAAAAACCTTATAGGTAGAAAGAGAGCGTGGTACAAAAGGATTAAGAATGGGAAAGTCAGATTAGAACAAGAATTCGCACAACTGGTTAGGTATGTTAAAAAAGAGATAGGGAGAGCAAAAAAAACTTTGAAGTTCGTATAGCAGGCCAAGCAAAGGCAAATCCTAAAGATTTTTCAGTTATATCGAACGAAGGTTAGGGAAAGGATAGGTCCATTTAAAACCGAGACAGGTCAGGTAACGGATAATGACGAAGAGATGAGTAGTATTTTTATAAATATTTTATCTTTGTATTTACTAAAGAAGAACTTAACTCTCTGCCTTCAGCCGAACAAGTCTATGTGGGTGGGGACGATGACAGGTTGACTAGTCTAACAGTTACCAGGGATGATATTATTAAACAAATAGTAAAACTCAAACCAAACCTCAGGGCAGGATGAAGTGTTTGCTAGGGTGCTTAAAGAATGCAAACATTTGTTCATGCAAAGAGAAGCTTTGCGATCCGTTGTTTAAACTGTTAAACTGTTAGTAGATAGTGGTATGGGAATTAATTTGGAGGAAGGAGGTAATAAAAGTATGTGTTTGTGGGAGAAAGAAATTGGCAAAATGATCAGGGAAAGAGAAGGGCCTCAAAATATTAATTCACTTAGGGTATATTACACAAACAGTAGAAGTCTAAGAAATAAAATTAACGAATTAAATGTTCTTGTCTGCACAGAAAAAATTGATATTATTGCACTTACCGAAACGTGGATGAATGTAGAAAATAGAGAACTATTAGCTGAATATCAAATAAATGGATTTAAACTATTTCACACAGACATATTAGATGAAGAAGGGGAGTAGCCATATATGTCAGGGACAATTTGAAATGTAGTCTCAAAGAGGGAATCAAAACTGAGCCACACACAGAAACTATTTGGAAAGAATTAAACGAAAAAGCAAATAATATTATAATAGGAGTTATATATAGGCCACCAAATTTAGACAGAATGGAAGCAAAGCATCTATGGGATGAAATATCTAGAGCATCTAGATCTAACAGTTTTTATGTCATGGGTGACTTTAATTTTAGTGGAATAAACTGGTT
The DNA here is from genome assembly GCA_020271785.1 of Procambarus virginalis. Lineage (NCBI taxonomy): Eukaryota > Metazoa > Arthropoda > Malacostraca > Decapoda > Cambaridae > Procambarus > Procambarus virginalis. The sequence continues at coordinate 21,711 of WNGS01159562.1, forward strand.
GAACAAAACAGGGAATAGTGAAGCAGAAGATTTTCTAGAATTAATTGACGATTGCTTTCTTATGCAACACATTAAGGTACCAACGCGGGAAAATAATATTTTAGATTTAGTGCTAACTAACAGGGACAAAAATTAATGACATCGAAATAGGGAGTGAGCTAGGAAACAGTGATCACAAAGAAATAAGATTAAGCATAGAATGGAATAGACCCGTAGGAGAAAAGTTTGGTTAAGTGCCAGATTTTCGAAAAGCTGATTTTAATAGCCTAAGAAATTTTTTGGGGTCAAAAAGATTGGAAAGTCTTGGGTATAGGGTGTGGGCCGGTCTTGGAGCGAGACATGAACCCAGCGATAGGTGAGGTAAAAGGGGATTCCGATGTGGATTCAATATATAACTTATTTAAGAATATTCTAAACAAATCACCGGAACGTAGTATACCATACAAATTGAATAGACCGATACTAATGACCCAAAGTGGATAACAAAAAATTTGAAGAACTTTATAGGTAAAAAGAGAGCTTGGTACAAAAGGATTAAAAATGGGGAGGTCACTTCAGAACAGGAATTCGTACAACTGGTTAGAAATGTTAAAAAAGAGATATGGAAAGCAAAAAGAAACTATGAAGTTTGCATAGCAGGGCAAGCAAAGACAAATCCTAAAGTTTTTTTTCAGTTATATGAACTAAGACTAGGGAAAGGATAGGTCACTAAAAACTGAGACAAGTCAAATAACGGATAATGACAGGAGATGAGTAGTATTTTTAAAAATATTTTATATCTGTATTTACTAAAGAAGAACTTAACAATATGCCTTCAGCCGAACAAGTCTATGTGGGGGGGATGAGGACAGGTTGACTAGTTAGCAGTTACCAGGGAGGATGTAATTAAACAATTAGTAAAATTCAAGACAGCAATAGAATTAGTTAGGAGCAAGGGAGGAATCCCGATCATATGTGGCATTCTTCCAAGAAAGGGAGTGGGAAATGAATGGATGTCGAGGGCACTTGGTGTCAATTGCAGGCTGGAAAGATATTGCAAATCTAATGCAATATCTATATAGACAACTGGGAACACTTCTATGGAAGAATGAAATGTATGCTCGGGATGGGGTGCATCTATCGAGAGCTGGGGTTGTTGCTGTTGCAAACTCGTTGGAAGAAGTGGTTAGAGGTGTTTGTTTGGGTTTAAACTGTAGTAGATAGAGGTATGGGAATTGATTTGGAGGAAGGATGTAATAAAAGTATGTGTTTGCGGGAGAAAGGAATTGGCAAAATGATCAGGGAAAGAGAAGGGCCTCAAAATAACAATTCACTTAGGGTATATTACACAAACAGTAGAAGTCTAAGAAATAAAATTAACGAATTAAATGCTCTTGTCTGCACAGAAAAAATAGATATTATTGCACTTACCGAAACGTGGATGAATGTTGATAATAGAGAACTATTAGCTGAATATCAAATAAATGGATTTAAACTATTTCACACAGATAGATATATTAGACGAGGAGGGGAGTAGCCATATACGTTAGGGACAATTTGAAATGTAGTCTCAAAGAGGGAATCAAAACTGAGCCACACACAGAAACTATTTGGATAGAATTAAACGAAAAAGCAAATAATATTATAATAGGAGTTATATATAGGCCACCAAATTTAGACAGAATGGAAGCAAAGCATCTATGGGATGAAATATCTAGGGCATCTAGATCTAACAGTATTTATGTCATGGGTGACTTTAATTTAGTGGAATAAACTGGTTGAACAAAACAGGGAATAGTGAAGCAGAAGATTTTCTAGAATTAATTGACGATTGCTTTCTTACGCAACACATTAAGGAACCAACACGGGAAAATAATATTTTAGATTTAGTGTTAACTAACAGGGAAACACAAATTAATGACATCGAAATAGGGAGTGAGCTAGGGAACAGTGATCACAAAGAAATCAGATTTAGCATAGAATGGAATAGACCTGTAGGAGAAAATTCTGTTAAAGTGCCAGATTTTCGAAAAGCTGATTTAATAGCCTAAGAATTTTTTGGGTCAAATTGATTGGAAAGTCTTGGGTATGGGGTGTGGGCCGGTCTTGGAGCGAGACATGAACCCAGCGATAGGTGATGTAAATGGGGATTTCGATGTGGATTCAATTTATACCGTATTTAAGAATATTCTAAACAAAGCACAGGAACGTAGTATACCACACAAATTGAATAGATCGATTACTAATGACCCAAAGTGGATAACAAAGAATTTGAAGAATCTTATAGGTAAAAAGAGAGCTTGGTACAAAAGGATTAAAAATGGGGAGGTCACTTTAGAACAGGAATTCGTACAACTAGTTAGAAATGTTAAAAAAGAGATAAGGAAAGCAAAAAGAAACTATGAAGTTCGTATAGCAGGGCAAGCAAAGACAAATCCTAAGGGTTTTTTTCAGTTATATCGAACTAAGACTAGGGAAAGGATAGGTCCATTAAAAACTGAGACAGGTCAAATAACAGATAGTGATGAAGAGATGAGTAGTATTTTTAATAAATATTTTGTATCTGTATTTACTAAAGAGGAACTTAACAATATGCCTTCAGCCCAACAAGTCTATGTGGGTGGGGACGAGGACAGGTTGACGAGTTTAGCAGTTACCAGGGAGGATGTTCTTAAACAAATAGTAAAACTCAAACCAAACAAATCCCCAGGGCCGGATGAAGTGTTTGCCAGAGTGCTGAAAGAATGCAAAGAGGAGCTTTGTGACCCACTGTCAATCATATTTAATAAATCAATAGAGTCAGGCAGAGTGCCAGAGTTTTGGAAAGTTGCTAATGTGATACCAGTTTTTAAGAAAGGAGATAGATCACTTGCGTCTAACTATCGACCAATTAGCCTAACGTCTATTGTGGGAAAGTTACTCGAATCTATAATAGCAAATAAAATTCGTCTTCATCTTGAAAAACATAAATTAATAATTGAGTCGCAACATGGTTTTATAAATGGCCGTTCATGTTTAACAAATTTGTTATCTTTTTATTCTAGCATAGTTGAGGCAGTTGATAGTGGTAAGGATTGTGATGTTGTGTACCTTGACTTTAGCAAAGCTTTCGATACAGTGCCACATGAAAGACTGATTAAAAAGATAGAGGCTCATGGTATTGGGGGTGCTATATTAAGCTGGATTAGGGCATGGCTATACCAAAGGAAACAGAGAGTTAGTATAAATGGAGTCAAGTCAGAGTGGGAAAATGTTGTAAGTGGAGTGCCTCAAGGCTCTGTCTTGGGACCTCTGTTGTTTATAATATATATAAATGATTTAGATTCAGGTTTGAGTAGCAACATTTGCAAATTTGCCGATGATACGAAAATCGGTAGGGAAATTAATTCGGAGGAGGACTCACTATCACTTCAAGTTGATCTAGATAGGGTTTTGAAATGGTCAAAGGACTGGCAGATGCAGTTTAATGCTGATAAATGTAAAGTTCTGAGGCTAGGTAATGATGATAGAGTTACAAGATACGAGCTAGATGGTGTTGAGATTGCGAAGTCGGATTGCGAAAGGGATCTGGGAGTTATAATTAGTAAGAATTTAAAACAAAAGGATCAATGCATGAATGTTCGTAATAAGGCAAATAGGACACTCGGATTTATTAATCGCAGCGTAAGTAACAAGACACCTGGTGTGGTTCTCAAGCTATATCTTGCTCTGGTTAGGCCCCATTTAGATTATGCAGTTCAGTTTTGGTCGCCATATTATAGAATGGATATAAATTCACTTGAACGTGTCCAGCGTAGGATGACTAAGTTAATTCCCCAAATTAGAAATCTTTCATATGAAGAAAGATTAACAAAGCTTAATTTGCATTCACTGGAAAGGCGAAGAGTTAGGGGTGACATGATAGAGGTTTACAAGTGGATGAATGGACATAACAAAGGGGATATTAATAGGGTATTGAAAGTATCAACACAGGACAGAACGCGAAACAATGGGTATAAATTGGATAAGTTTAGATTTAGGAAAGACTTGGGTAAATACTGGTTCAGTAACAGGGTTGTTGATTTGTGGAACCAATTGCCGCGTAACATTGTGGAGGTGGGGTCCCTCGATTGTTTCAAGCATGGGTTGGACATGTATATGAGTGGGATTGGGTGGTTATAAATAGGAGCTGCCTCGTATGGGCCAATAGGCCTTCTGCAGTTGCCTTTGTTCTTATGTTCTTATGTTCAAGTCTTTCCAAATCTAAACTTATCCAATTTATACCCATTGTTTCGCGTTCTGTCCTGTGTTGATACTTTAATACCCTATTAATATCCCTTTGTTATGTCCATTCATCACTTGTAAACCTCTATATGTCACCCCTAACTCTTCGCCTTTCCAGTGAATGATATTTAAGCTTGTAATCTTTCTTATATGAAAGATTTTCTAATTTGGGAATTAACTTAGTCATCCTACGCTGGACACGTTCAAGTGAATTTATATCCATTGTATAATATGGCGACCAAAACTGAATGCATAATCTAAATGGGGCCTAACCAGAGCAAGATATGCTTGAGAACCACACCAGGTGTCTGTTACTTACGCTGCGATTAATAAATCCGAGTGTCCGATGCTTATTACGAACATTTATGCATTGATCCTTTTGTTTTAATTCTTATAATTATAACTCCCAGATCCCTTTCGCAATCCGACTTCGCAATCTCAACACCATCTAGCTCGTATATGTAACCTATCATAATTACCTAGCCTCAGAACTTTACATTTGTCAGCATTAAACTGCATCTGCCAGTCCTTTGACCATTTCAAAACCCTATCTAGATCAACTTGAAGTGATAGTGAGTCCTCCTCCGAATTAATTCCCTACCGATTTTCGTATCATCGGCAAATTGCAAATGTTGCTACTCAAACCTGAATCTAAATCATTTATATATTTATAAACAACAGAGGTCCAAGACAGAGCCTTGAGGCACTCCACTTACAACATTTTCCACTCTGACTTGACTCCATTATACTAACTCTCTGTTTCCTTTGATATAGCCATGCCTAATCCAGCTTAATATGCACCCCCAATACCATGAGCCTCTATGTTTTTAATCAGTCTTTCATGTGGCACTGTATCAAAAGCTTTGCTAAAGTCAAGGTACACAACATCACAATCCTTACCACTATCAACTGCCTCAACTATGCTAGAATAAAAAGATAACAAATTTGTTAAACATGAACGGCCATTTATAAAACCATGTTGCGACTCAATTATTAATTTATGTTTTTCAAGATGAAGACGAATTTTATTTGCTATTATAGATTCGAGTAACTTTCCCACAATAGACGTTAGGCTAATTGGTCGATAGTTAGACGCAAGTGATCTATCTCCTTTCTTAAAAACTGGTATCACATTAGCAACTTTCCAAAACTCTGGCACTCTGCCTGACTCTATTGATTTATAAATATGATTGACAGGGGGTCACAAAGCTCCTCTTTGCATTCTTTCAGCACCTGGCAAACACTTCATCCGGCCCTGGGGATTTGTTTGGTTTGAGTTTTTCTATTTGTTTAAGAACATCCTCCCTGGTAACTGCTAAACTCGTCAACTGTCCTCGTCCCCACCACATAGACTTGTTCGGCTGAAGGCATATTGTTAAGTTCCTCTTTAGTAAATACAGATACAAAATATTTGTTAAAAATACTACTCATCTCTTCATCACTATCTGTTATTTGACCTGTCTCAGTTTTTAATGGACCTATCCTTTCCCTAGTCTTAGTTCGATATAACTGAAAAACCCTTTAGGATTTGTCTTTGCTTGCCCTGCTATACGAACTTCATAGTTTTTTTGCTTTCCTTATCTCTTTTTTAACATTTTTAACCAGTTGTACGAATTCTGTTCTAAAGTGACCTCCCTTTTTAATCCTTTTGTACCAAGCTCTCTTTTTACCTATAAGGTTCTTCAAATTCTTTGTTATCCACTTTGGGTCATTAGTAATCGATCTATTCAATTTGTGTGGTATACTACGTTCCTGTGCTTTGTTAGAATATTCTTAAATACGTTATAAATGAATCCACATCGACATCCCCATTTACATCACCTATCGCTGGGTTCATGTCTCGCTCAAGACCGAGCCACACCCCATACCAAGACTTTCCAATCAATTTGACCCAAAAAAATTTTAGGCTATTAAAATCAGCTTTTCGAAAATTGGCACTTTAACAGAATTTTCTCCTACAGGTCTATTCCATCTATGCTAAATCTGATTTCTTGTGATCACTGTTCCCTAGCTCACTCCCTATTTTCGATGTCATTAATTTGTGTTTCCCTGTTAGGTAACACTAAATCTAAAATATTGTTTTCCGGTGTTGGTTCCTTAATGTGTTGCGTAAGAAAGCAATCGTCAATTAATTCTAGAAAATCTTCTGCTTCACTTTCCTGTTTTGTTCAACCAGTTTATTCCCTAAAATTAAAGTCACCCATGACATAAATACTGTTAGATCTAGTTGCCTAGATATTTCATTCCATAGATGTTGTGCTTCCATCTGTCTAAATTTGGTGGCCATATATAACTCCTATTGTAATATTATTTGCTTTTCGTTTAATTCTATCCAAATGGTTCTGTGTGGGGCTCAGTTTTGATCCCTCTTGAGACTACATTTCAAATTGTCCTAACTAACGTATATGGCTACTCCACCTCCTCGTCTAATAT
>WNGS01159562.1:29385-55993 GCA_020271785.1 Procambarus virginalis
AATAGTGGGGTATAGAAGTTGGGTAACGATAAAACTGCAGAAGCCTATTGGCCCATATTTTTGATGCGTTCTATTTGGAGCGGAGTCTGAAGTGGGTAGAATATAGTTGTGCATTTAATTGGCTGTTGATTGCTGGTTTCGACTTCTTGATGTGTAGTGCCTCGCAGATGTCAAGCCGCCTGCTGTCGCTGTATCTATCAATGATTTCTGTGTTGTTTGCTAAGATTTCTCTGGTGATGGTTTGGCTGTGGGAAGAGAATATATGTTCCTTAATGGAGCCCTGTTGCTTATGCATCGTTAAACGCCTGGAAAGAGATGTTGTTGTCGTGCCTATATACTGAGTTTTTTGGGGCTTACAGTCCCCAAGAGGGCATTTGAAGGCATAGACGACGTTTGTCTCTTTTAGAGCGTTCTGCTCCGTGTCTGGAGAGTTTCTCATGAGTAGGCTGGCCGTTTTCTTGGTTTTATAGTAAATCGTTAGTTGTATCTTCTGATTTTTGTCTGTTGGGATAACATTTCTATTAACAATATCTTTCAGGACCCTTTCCTCCGTTTTATGAGCTGTGGAAAAGAAGTTCCTGTAAAATAGTCTAATAGGGGGTATAGGTGTTGTATTAGTTGTCTCTTCGGAGGTTGCATGGCGTTTCACTTTCCTTCTTATGATGCCTTCAATGAAACCATTGGAGAAGCCGTTGTTGACTAGGACCTGCCTAACCCTACAGAGTTCTTCGTCGACTTGCTTCCATTCTGAGCTGTGGCTGAGAGCACGGTCGACATAAGCGTTAACAACACTCCTCTTGTACCTGTCTGGGCAGTCACTGTTGGCATTTAGGCACATTCCTATGTTTGTTTCCTTAGTGTAGACTGCAGTGTGGAAACCTCCGCCCCTTTCCATGACTGTTACATCTAGAAAGGGCAGCTTCCCATCCTTCTCCATCTCGTAAGTGAAACGCAACACAGAATTCTGCTGAAACGCCTCCTTCAGCTCCTGCAGATGTCAGACATCAGGTGCCTGTGTAAAAATGTCGTCAACATACCTGCAGTATATGGCAATTCCACGACCAAGAGACGGCTTCCTGAACCTTGCAGAAATCAACCTCACTGAGGACCAAATCACTCTCCTAAATCTGGGTATAAACTGTCACGTTATGTCCAGACCAAAATGAGTTGGCCCGGAAAGTGGAGTTGGAGATCCTGTTGGACGACATATTTGACCTCGAAGCACAAAAGAAGGTCACCACCAAAGACACCTTACAAGCAGAACTTATTGCAGAAGGAGGAAAGAATCGAGGCAACTACAGGAGCACCATACTGACCCCCGAGCTCAAAGCGGCAGCTAAGAGCCTTCGTGAGAACAAGGAGATAGTTGTCAGGAGAGGCGACAAGTCGCCAATACACGTCATCCTTAAGAAAGACGAATATCTGGCAAAAATGAACCTCATACTCTCTGACCAAACTGAATTCCAAAGAGTAACGAAGGACACTACAGCCGAATTGAAAACAAAGGTCAACAAGTTGATTGAAACTGTGAATGCCACGAAATCCGGACTCCACCTGCCAAAGATCATTGGGGAATATAAACCTGGATATGCGTATGGAAATGTCAAGACACATAAGCCTGGAAACCCACTTCGGCCAATCATCAGCCAGATACCCACACCCACGTACAGACTGGCGAAACGACTCAACGGCTTACTGACTCCTTATGTCCCTTGCGCCTTCAGCCTGAAGTCCCCGAAGGAATTTGTTGACTTACTGCGGGGAACACGGGCCACAGGGATAAGAGCCTCGTTAGACGTAGAATCACTGTTCACCAACGTACCTGTGGAGGAAACAATCGGGATGATAGTGGACCGAGTGTATCGTGATCCGGCCTGTACTCCTCTTGATATACCAGAAAATATCCTGAGGAAACTACTCCAAGCTTGTACTAAAGAGGCACCCTTCTTGAGCCCGGATGGGCACATGTATAAGCAAGTAGATGGGGTCGCCATGGGTTCTCCCCTAGGTGTCCTGTTTGCGAACTTCTACATGGGTACTATCGAGAAAAAAGTCTTAGTCGACTTGAACTTGAAACCGGCCATATACTGCAGGTATGTTGACGACATTTTTACACAGGTACCTGATGTCAGACATCTGCAGGAGCTGAAGGAGGCGTTTGAGCAGAATTCTGTGTTGCGTTTCACTTACGAGATGGAGAAGGATGGGAAGCTGCCCTTTCTAGATGTAACAGTCATGGAAAGGGGCGGAGGTTTCCACACTGCAGTCTACACTAAGGAAACAAACATAGGAATGTGCCTAAATGCCAACAGTGACTGCCCAGACAGGTACAAGAGGAGTGTTGTTAACGCTTATGTCGACCGTGCTCTCAGCCACAGCTCAGAATGGAAGCAAGTCGACGAAGAACTCTGTAGGGTTAGGCAGGTCCTAGTCAACAACGGCTTCTCCAATGGTTTCATTGAAGGCATCATAAGAAGGAAAGTGAAACGCCATGCAACCTCCGAAGAGACAACTAATACAACACCTATGCCCCCTATTAGACTATTTTACAGGAACGTCTTTTCCACAGCTCATAAAACGGAGGAAAGGGTCCTGAAAGATATTGTTAATAGAAATGTTATCCCTACAGACAAAAATCAGAAGATACAACTAACGATTTACTATAAAACCAAAAAACGGCCAGCCTACTCATGAGAAACTCTCCAGACACGGAGCAGAACGCTCTAAAAGAGACAAACGTCGTCTATGCCTTCAAATGCCCTCTTGGGGACTGTAAGCCCCAAAAAACTCAGTATATAGGCAAGACAAGAACATCTCTTTCCAGGCGTTTAACGATGCATAAGCAACAGGGCTCCATTAAGGAACATATATTCTCTTCCCACAACCAAACCATCACCAGAGAAATCTTAGCAAACAACACAGAAATCATTGATAGATACAGCGACAGCAGGCGGCTTGACATCTGCGAGGCACTACACATCAAGAAGTCAACACCAGCAATCAACAGCCAATTAACGCACAACTATATTCTACCCACTTCAAGACTCCGCTCCAATATAGAAACATCAAGAAATATGGGCCAATAGGCCTTCTGCAGTTCTGTTACCCAACTACCCATTGTTTCGTGTTCTATGTTTTGTTGAAAGTTTGTTTTTTCACCCACTATTGTATTACATCACCTCACCCAAATGCAGGTATAAGAGCCAAAATGCTGTTTCAGTCATAAAGTTGTGTGTGGATAAACTAAAGTCTTTGAAAATGTAATAAGTTTTACGAAACGCGCTCAAGTGTCGCGTCAGACTAGAAATAAAAAATGAATTTTGGAGAATTGATTTTTCATTTACCGTCACCAGTAAAAAGAAACATAAGGATTCGAGAAAATTCGTGTTAGAATTATTAATCTTACTTTTTCGGTCATATTTAATAACATATGTCTACAGGAAAGACTGCTACCAAAATATACTAATATATATATATATATATATATATATATATATATTATATATATATATATATATATATATATATATATATATATATATATATATATATATATATATACATATATATATATATATATATATATATATATATATATATATATATATATATATATATATATATATATATATATATATATATATAGCTATATATATGTGGAGCTCCGGGCTACCTTCATACTTTATCACCAAACAGTGAGGCCAAGCAGGTGAGGCGTTGGTCAGGACATATGTGAACATCAGTAGAAGACATCTTCAGCGTTTGAAGTCCCTCCATCTTCCCAGTCAACGGTATTTTACAGTTTTCTCCTGCTTGCCAAGCTTGAACTCACCAGCAACAGTGCCAGTGAGGGAGGCCTACCACCTTAACGGCCGGGGCGGGATGGGGAAGGGCGGGGGCGGTGGGAGGCGCGCGAGGGAAAGTGTACCTTAGAGTAAGGCGTCACTAAGAACACCCGCTCACCGGTCAGGCGGAGGAGGCTTGTAGTGGCCGCATTTCAAACTCCCCTCACCACCTCCCTCGTGGGCTCAGTGAATGATAGTGAACAGTTTGTGTCTGTTTAGTGTATACTTTGCGGCCCCGACATATAAAGTGAATGGTGGTGCAGATACGTGGAGAGCTAAACTCTTGGAAGTGGCAACAAGGAATTTTCTGAGCCAGCATGTCAAGGAACCCACAAGAGTGAGAGGCAATGATGAACCTGCTAGACTCGACTTGATATTCACCCTAAATGAGTCAGAAATAAGGGAAGTCAAAGTGGAAGCCCCCATAGGAATGAGTGACCACAGTGTACTGACCTTTGAGTACTTGGTGGAGGTAGGGATAACCTATCCAAGGATGGGAGTGGAGGGAAAAAGACTGAATTACCGAAGAGGAAAATATGAAGAGATGAGGAGCTTCCTCAGAGGAATACCATGGGAAACAGAACTTAGAGACAAGAATGTGCAGGTCATGATGGATTTTGTCACCCAGAAGTGCCAGGAAGCTGCAGACAGGTTTATCCCTGTCCAAAAGGAGAAAAACGAAAAACAACAGAAAAACCCATGGTTCAACCAGGAATGCAGGGTAGCGAAGCAACTGAGTAAAAGAACATGGAGAAATTACAGAAATAACAGAACACCAGAGAGCAGGGGGAGATACCAGAGGGCCAGAAATGAGTACCTCAGAGTGAGGAGAGAAGCAGAGAGACAGTTTGAAAATGACATCGCGAGTAAAGCCAAGACCCAACCAAAGCTGCTCCACAGCCACATCAGGAGGAAAACAGCAGTGAAAGAACAAGTGATGAAGCTGCGAAAAGCGGGTAACAGATACACAGAGAATGACAAGGAGGTGTGTGAAGAACTCAACAAGAGATTCCAGGAGGTCTTCACAATAGAACAAGGAGAAGCCCCTGCACTAAATGAGGAGGTGGCAAACCAAGCAACCTTGGAGGAATTTGACCTCACCAGTGATGAGGTCAAAAGGTGCCTGCTGGAGCTGGATGTGACAAAGGCTGTTGGGCCTGACAGAATCTCACCATGGATACTAAAGGAAGGTGCAGAAGCACTAAGTGTGCCACTCTCTATGGTGTATAACAGGTCACTGGAAACAGGAGACTTACCAGAAAGTTGGAAGACAGCTAACGTGGTCCCAATATACAAAAGGGTGACAGGCAAGAGGCACTGAATTACAGGCCAGTTTCCTTAACTTGTATACCATGCAAGGTAATGGAGAAGATCGTGAGGAAAAGGCTCGTAGAGCATCTAGAGGGAAATAACTTTGTAACGCACCACCAACATGGGTTCAGGGATGGTAAATCGTGCCTCACAGGTTTAATAGAATTTTATGACCAAGCAACAAAAATTAGGCAGGAAAGAGAAGGGTGGGCCGACTGCATTTTCCTGGATTGCCAAAAAGCCTTTGACACAGTACCGCACAAAAGGCTGTTAAAAAAGTTGGAGCAACAGGCAGGAGTAAAAGGGAAGGTGCTCCAGTGGATAAGGGAGTACTTAAGCAACAGGAAACAGCGAGTAACGGTGAGGGGGGAGACATCAGAGTGGCGAGATGTCACCAGCGGAGTCCCACAGGGCTCAGTACTTGGACCCATCCTGTTTCTAATATATGTGAACGATCTTCCGGAGGGTATAGACTCATTCCTCTCAATGTTTGCTGATGATGCAAAAATTATGAGAAGAATCAAGACGGATGAAGATAGACAGAGACTACAGGATGACCTGGATAAACTGGAGGAATGGTCTAGAAAATGGCTGCTAAAGTTCAACTCGGGAAAGTGTAAGGTGATGAAATTAGGAGAAGGGAGCAGGAGGCTGAACACAAGGTATCATTTGGGAGGGGAAATCCTACAAGAGTCAAATAGAGAGAAAGATCTGGGGGTTGATATCACACCGAACCTGTCCCCAGAAGCCCACATCAAAAGAATATCATCAGCGGCATATGCTAGACTGGCCAACATAAGAACTGCCTTTAGAAATTTGTGTAAGGAATCTTTCAGAACCCTGTATACCACTTATGTAAGACCAATCCTGGAGTATGCAGCTCCAGCCTGGAGTCCATACCTAGTTAAACACAAGACAAAGTTAGAGAAGATTCAGCGGTATGCCACCAGGCTCGTCCCGGAACTGAGAGGATTGAGCTACGAGGAAAGGCTAAAGGAGCTGAACCTCACATCCCTGGAAAACAGAAGAGTAAGGGGAGACATGATAACCACCTACAAAATTCTCAGGGGAATTGACAGGGCGGACAAAGAGAAACTCTTCACCACGGGTGGGACACGAACAAGGGGACACAGGTGGAAACTTAGTACCCAGATGAGCCACAGAGACGTTAGAAAGAATTTTTTCAGTGTCAGAGTAGTTAATAAATGGAATGCATTAGGCAGTGATGTGGTGGAGGCTGACTCCATACACAGTTTCAAGTGTAGATATGATAGAGCCCAGTAGGCTCAGGAATCTGTACACCTGTTGATTGACAGTTGAGAGGCGGGACCAAAGAGCCAAAGCTCAACCCCCGCAAGCACAATTAGGTGAGTACAATTAGGTGAGTACCATGTATATATAGTGCCAGTGATATATACATCTCAAAGTGCCAACTCCGATACTCAGTGCCATACACACCACAAAGTGTCAACCCCAGTTTATAGTGTCATACATATAACACAGTGCCAACCCCATATTCTCAGTGTCATACATACCCTGGTGGGCATATATATGAATGTATATTGTGTGTCATGTGTATAGCCCACTCGATACTACGCCTCCCCCCCCAAACCGACCCCATCACCCCCCCCCCCCCCCGCACCTCACTACCTGAGCTGACCCTCGCCCCACCGGCCTCCACACCCAGTTGATGCCTCCACACCCAGTTGCTGGCTCCACACCCAGTTGCTGGCTCCACACCCAGTTGCTGGCTCCACACCCAGTTGCTGGCTCCACACCCAGTTGCTGGCTCCACACCCAGTTGCTGGCTCCACACCCAGTTGCTGGCTCCACACCCAGTTGCTGACTCCACACCCAGTTGCTGTCTCCACACCCAGTTGCTTTCTCCACACCCAGTTGATGCCTCCACACCCAGTTGACACCTCCACACCCAGTTGCTGGCAGTTGCTTGGCCATGACCCAGTGTGTTTGCCCCCTCTAAAGGACAATGCACAGTTTAACTCTCCCAACTGAGTTGAAATGGAAGGGGTCCCAGCGGTCGGGCAGGACTCCACAAGCCTTGAGGTGCCAACAACTACTCCTAAAAGAGGTTTTTGTCGAGTATGCAACAAAAACACCGCCATAAACTCCAACGGTGGTGTCATCCGCTTTCATACCTTCAACGAGGTAAGATGCAGTGGTTCCCACCAGCTTCCAAAGGGAAGCAATGGCCAGCTGCCATTGACGGTTAGGGAAGAGACTCCCATTAACCTAATCTCATCTGCAAACCTCACCCAAGCAATCATAGCGACGTCTGCTAGAACATTACCACACATTCCAAAAGCAGCCCGCCCAAATGCAGCAGCCAAACTTTGTAATCTTCTGAAAAGGGTTAATGATGCCCCGGAAAACATTCAAGCGTGGCATAATGTCCTTCTGTTTGGCAATGTATGCCCTNCCAATGTGCTTATGTCTGTGATACCTGTGATACAAGTGCCAGTCAGGAAAGTAGTCTTTACCCTAGTTGCATCCTGCTTATGTGGATCAAGGTATTTAACGTAGATAGAGCGGTAAGTGATTATTGTATTGATGTATATGGGGGGGTTATTAGAGGGTTTAATGAATAAAGATTAAGCTAGGAGTATCTTTTCATTCTGTTGAAGTGGAGTAGAGGATTTACCTTAGACGGCAGAAGTGAATCTAGCCAACAAGTATTCATTGTTGGGAACATTCTTCCCTGGAGCCGGAGCCTATCTAATCTCCACTATTTTAAGAACTGTGATTTTCACTATTGAACCTCTTAGTACAACCACCTGCCCCCAATAACAAGTGGGGGCCCTGTCTGGGAGCTGGAAAATTTTATATGTAACTTGTAGAAAGTTAGATTTTTGAGTGACGAAAGAAAATTTCTTGCATTCCGCAGAACGTTTGTGTGGTAGTCTAGGGTCTAGCTCCACTAGCAAAGGATATATGTTGCACTGACTGGACATCTATCTTGATCTTTTCTCCACTGAAGTAAGTGTGGCCTTGTAACAGGGGCCTTGCAAATTTGTTTGTATTTTTTCAATTTTTATTTTTATTTTTTACATTTGGCAAGTATCTAGATTAATTGGGGATGGCGGCTAAATTGCAGGAACTGGCAGAGACACCTTCAGTGGTAGAGATTAAGAAACTAACCAAATCTAACTTAGTATTGTTAGGCCATGAATTTGGTCGTGAGTTAAATGACACTGATGAAAAGTGGACGTTGGTGAATAAAATCTTACAACATTGCATAGACCAAGAACTATTGCCAAGTGATACAACTTTATGCCAGTCCAGACAAGCTGAAAGTGCAGCTCGTAGGGACAGAGAGGTAGCACTAGAATTAGTGAAATTAAGACTGGAGAAGCAAAGGCTCAGTGCTGAGGTGACAAGAATTAGGGGCAATACCATTGTACCACCGCCTGACGGGGATTCAAACCCCAGACATTATGATAAAAAGCATAACCTGCCTGAATTTTCAGAGCTAGACCCTGAAAGGTTTTTCAATCATTTTCAGAGATTGGCCATGTCCATGAACTGACCAAGGGAAGAGTGGATGAAAATCTTGCAGGGGCGGCTTAGAGGTAAAGCCCAAGATATTTTTATTAACATGCCTGACTGCGATTGTTTTGATTATAGTAAAGTCAGGGAACGTATTTTGAGGGCAAATGAAATTACCCTGAAGCTCACCGCCAAGCTTATCGCAACCTTAGGCCTACCCACAACCAACCTCTCACTGAATTTGTTAACGATCAAATAAGATTGTTTGAAAAATGGATTCGCTTGGCTAAAGCCCAAATAAACGAGGCACTCAAGAATTTAATTTTATTGGAGGGATTTATAGATAATTTGCCAGAGACGGTAGCACGGTATTTACGAGAAAGGACGGAGGTAGATACAATTATTACTGATTTGGTCAAGATGGCAGAAAACTACCAGTTGGCGGCCAAAAGCCCCAATAAAAATAATTATAGCCCAAATAGTAACAAACCTTATACCCACAGCCAGTCCGGACCAGCCCATTCTAACCCTGTAACTAGTGCACCTTTGTTTTCAGACAAAACTAACCCTGTTAAATGGTCTAACCACATGGCACCTAAGGGTGAACCAAACTGAAATCCTGTTAGTAATGTCTCTTCTCTCCGACGATTCTGTGGTCACTGTAAGCGGGCAAACCACATTACTAACCGTTGTTGGCAACTGTACCCAGAAAAAAGACCCAATGCTCTTGTTGTGACACAGGGCTTGCGGCCTTCTGAAGGGTTAGGGAGTAAGATATCTAATCCACAGTGGATGGACCTGCTTACTCCATTCTTGTCGAAGGGGAGGCTTTTGTCTTCTGAGGGTTCTTCTTGGAAGGACGTGGTGATCTTCCGAGACACTGGTGCCATCCAGGCTTTAATCTTGGAGAGTGCGTTGCAAAGTGCCAACACTCTCGACACTGGAGAGGTAGTACTGGTCGAGGGTGTCACTAGTGATACTCGAGCAGTACCCCTCCGTAAGGTAACCCTGGAATCTGATTTCCACAAGGGTGTTTGTACAGCCAGAGTCACTTCTTACCTACCTTTCCATAATGTTGATGTAATATTGGGTAATGATTTAGCAGGGGATAAGGTAGAGGACTCCAGACTGACTATTATGTTGCCTGTACCTAAGGTTTTCCCTGGATCTACCCGCCGCAGAGGATAATGTTGTATACCCTGCATGTGCGGTGACCAGGTCTATGGGACTTAAATGTAAGGGCAGCCCTGTGCTTGCCAAGATGGTAAATCCCGAGGACACAAGGAACTTTCAGAGTGGTGAAAAGCCAAGTGGACCTTGCGGACACGTTCATGGCCCGAATCGATGACGTGGCCGAGGACACTGTGGAGAGCCTACCATCACCTACTACCGAGAGTAGTGAGGAGGTGGAGGGGAACCCTGGCGAGTCTCGCCAATGGCATCTGACGCAGGCATGGATGCCTCCTTGAGTGAACTTCAGAAGGATGACCCCAGTCTTGCAGAATGTCACAATGTATAGCTCCCTTTAAGGAGGAGACTGTAGATGCAGCAACTGAGTACTATTACGAGGATCAGATTTTGATGAGAAATGGAGACCACAGAGTTCTCCCTTGTCAAATGCGTGGGAGATAGTCCACCAGGTTATGTTGCCTACCTTATATATAGAGAGAAAGTTATGGCGGCTGCTTATGATGACCCTATGGGGGGACATCAAGGCATTAATATTACATATCATAAGATCTTTAAATATTTCTACTGGCCCCAGCTGAAAAGCGATGTGGCAAAATTTTGTAACTCTTGTATCCCTTGTCAGGTGTTTGGGAAACCAAACCAGACATCACCTAAAACTCCTCTAAGGCCTACTGTCGTGCCAGAGGAACCATTTTCTCTTGTGATAATGGACTGTGTTGGTTCATTACCTAGAACTAGGTCTGGTAATATTTACCTGATAACCATCACGTGTATCAAAACCCGTTACCTTGAGGCTTTTGCTGTAAGGAATATCCGAGCAAAGACTGTTGTTGCTAGTCTGTTGCAATTTTCTTTACTTTTGGACTGCCTAGGGTCGTGCAAACCGACTATGATACTAATTTTAAGTCTGATATTTTTTAGCAATTCTGTAAGGACAATGGAATAACTCATGAGGTTTCTAGCCCATACCATCCACAGAGTCAGGGAGTAATTGAGCGGTTCCATTAGACGTTAAAACAGATGCTGAAGACTTCGTGTGACAATTCCAATGGGCTTTGGGATGAGAACCTGCCTTATGTTTTGTTTGCTGCTCGAGAGGGGTTACAAAGTTCACTGGGTTGTTCTCCTTTTGAGTTAGCCTTTGGCCATAAGGTCTGTGGAACCTTACAAATGTTACAGGAGAATCTGTTATGTAACATAACGTTGACCGAAGGTTCGGCTCTCTTTGCGCAACACCACCAGAGACTCAGTGACTGTAAGGCGGCTGCATTAAAATATCTTGGGAAGGTGCAAGACAGTATGAAGGAACGACACGATGTTAAGGCTAAGTTGAGGGTATTTCAGCCTGGTGACCCTGTCCAGGTATTAAAACCTCGACTGGGGAACAATATGTCTGCCAAGTACGAAGGCCCCTATATTGTGACAGAAAAGGCTGGGGACTTCACGTACAAAGTAAGGCACTCTGACAAGCGTAACCAGGTGATGCTTGTACACCTGAACTATCTGAAGAAGTTCCAGGGCCCCCGGCCCGTCGCACTAACCAATGTTTCCTTTTCCAGTGAGGGAAGGGATAATTGTTCTGGGGACCCAACTAATCTCATTCTCAATAATTCTAGTTCTGTGAATGCTGTGGAGGAGAGACTGTTCCATTTGCAGATGGCCCAATGTGAAGAGGTGTAGTCGCTACCTGACGAATTCTCCAGTCTGTTCGGAGAGGTCCCGACCCAGAGTGATGCCATCTACCATGATGTCAAGTTGACGGACTACACCCCCATTCATCTTCAACCCTATAGGATGGGTCCGGAAAAGATGGCTATCGTGCAGAAAGAAGTCGACTTCCTGCTCCAGCACAGCCTCATTCGGCCGAACCAGGGTTCTTGGTGCTCGCTCTGCTTTTTGGCACCCAAATCAGACGACTCCTGGCGATTATGCACCGACTATCAGCAACTCAACAAGGTGACCATCGTGAATGACTATCCGCTGCCCCTCCTAGAAGACTGCATCGACGAGATCAGGAATGCAACTTACGTATCGAAATTCGATCTCCCGAGGGGATACTATCAGATCCTGCTCACCGAACGTGTCAAGCAACTAACTGCGTTCGTAACGCCTGTCGGTGTCTTCGAGTATCAAGTGTTACTGTACGGATTGCATAATGCCCCTGCAACGTTCCAGAGGCTAATGAACTCTGCTCGCAAATGTGCCAAATTGTCGGGCATATCTAGATGACATTGTGCTTTTTTATAGAAATTGGGCTGATCACATAGGTAGGTTATGCCAGTTGTTCAGTCTTGAAAAGTGCAAATCTAACTTTAAATGCAAAAAAGTGTCATTTTGGCCAAGGCACAGGAACGTACCTCGGTTATGAAGAAGGCCAAGGAAACGTGTTACCTCGGCAAGATAAAATCAGTGATATTCTGGATTATCCAGTGCTCCAGACTAAAAAGGACGTTCAACAGTTTATCAGTATGTGTGTGTACTACCACCGCATTTGTCAAAACTTTTCCCGTGTCGCCACTCCTCTCACCAACATGTTGCGAAAGGCCATTAAATTTAAGTGGTCAACAGATTGTGCAGAGGCTTTTAAGAACTTGAAACTGATCTTAGCTTCCAACCCAGTGCTTACTAGTCCAAGGTTCGGCAGACCATTGAAAATTCATGTTGACGCGTCTGACTCGGGTGTTGGTGCAGTGTCATGCAAGCTTGAGATGATCAAGTGGACCATCCAGTGTACTATTAGTCTGAGAAATTTGACAAGGCGCAACGCAATTATTCAGAGGTAGAAAAAGAATCGTTGGCACTAGTGTTAGCCTGTAAAAATTTTGAAGTGTATCTAACAGCTAACATAGTGGAAGTATACATGGACCACAACCCACTGGTGTTTTACACCAAATTTTTTTTTTTTTTTTTTTTTTTTTTGAGATATATACAAGAGTTGTTACATTCTTGTACAGCCACTAGTACGCGTAGCGTTTTGGGCAGGTCCCTGGAATACGATCCCCGCCGCGAAGAATCGTTTTTTCATCCAAGTACACATTTTACTGTTTCGTTAAACAGAGGCTACAGTTAAGGAATTGCGCCCAGTAAATCCTCCCCGGCCAGGATACGAACCCATGACATAGCGCTCGCGGAACGCCAGGCGAGTGTCTTACCACTACACCACGGAGACTGTAAAATGAAAAAATAAAAATAAACGCATACTCAGGTGGGCGTTGTACCTACAGGACTTCAATCTTTCCATTATCCACTTACCGGGTCGGCTAAACGTGATAGCCGATATGCTGTCCCGGTTACCTGAGTAATATTCAGCTGAACCACAGAAGTGGTTCAGCTGAATACCAACTGTCATGTTCTAGTAATTTTTTTAGGTTCTCCTGTGACATTAAGTATTCTGTGTCAAATTTATTTACTTCCCCGTTTTTTGTATGTGTTTTTTTTCTTTCAGAGAATTCCTTTGCGCTTTTTCTTGCAGAGACACTTTTGTTTTGTTTGATTTTCTTTTATTACATAGGTTTTCCTTTTTATTTTTGTATGCTCTTACAAAAAATATGACTACTATTCCAGTAGCTAAATTTTTTTCTCTGAAGGGGGGAGGAGTGTTACAACCCTGGGTTCTTGATTGGAAACCAGAGGTCAATTTGAGTTCTAAATAATTACAAACATTAATTCATAGGATTGGATCAGGTGAGAAGGATGTTTAATTAACAATAACATTTACATTCATGGTGTCTTAAAACCTGGGTATGCATCTGTTTCCGTTTTCCTTGCCAGATGTAAGACGAATCTTGTTACTCACAGAGCATTCAGACTCTGTGCTTGTTGATTATTAAATATAATATAAAGCTAGATATCAGCTATTCTTAGAATTGTTAAAGTAACTAGTAATGAATTTCTGGGAATACTTGTGATGATTGCTACCATATGATCAGTTGAGTATCTGCCGGCAACATCAGTGTAGTCTCAGAGAGAGCTGCTTGGTGGGCCTTCTCTGTGGCTGCTGTGGTGGTGACTACACCTCTCCTGTGGGCTCTGTTCTCCTCCTCCTTTCTTCTGTCCCTATACCCTATGTCCAAGATAAGTATCTTTCTACGATTTTACCGTGCTACTAGTTAGGTGTATGTTTAAGAGAGTGTGTATTCTAAGCCAGTGTTTTGGTATCTCTAAGTGTACTCTAAGGTGATTAAGGTAACCCAATGTGCTTATGTCTGTGATACCTTTGATACAAGTGCCAGTCAGGAAAGTAGTCTTTACCCTAGTTGCAGTTGTAAACTTTGCATCTTGCTAATGTGGTCCAAGGTATTTAACGTAAGGTAGATCGGTAAAGTGATTTATTGTATTAATATATATGGGATGTTATTAGAGGGTTTAATAAATAAGGATTAAGCTAGGAGTATCTTTTCATCTTGTTGAAGTGGAGTAGAGGATTTACCTTAGACGGCAGAAGTGAATCTAGCCAACAAGTATTCATTGTTGGGAACATTCTTCCCTGGAGGCCGGAGCCTATATAATCTCCACTATTTTAAGAACTCCTGTGATTTTCACTAATGAACCTCTCAGTACAACCACTTGTCCCCCATAACATATGAATTACCAAATCTAAAATGAATGCACTGCCGTTTACGTACTTGTGTGTACGGCAGCGGCCGTACACCCCACACTCTAGTAGAAGATTTAGCTGGTGTGAACCATACCCTCTCACAGTAGTGATACACAGTAGTGATACACAGTAGTTCACTTCAGTAGTTTATTAGGTAAAGGCAACAAGGTATAGATGCGGCCTGCCGGAGGTCCTTCCTACTCTGGCCCTGTGAGATTACTGCGGCCAGCCTCAAAAGCGGCCAATGCCGCCTCTGTGGCAAAATGACGTCAGAGGAAGATTTCCTGTGCCAACCATTTTGAATTTTCTAGCCATTTTGGGACCTGTACCACCCACCGCCACCACCCAAGCCGACATCAACAGCCCTTGTGTATAATTGCCTGTACTGTTCCAACTATTGCAATCATCGTCTCAAGTTTCAACTGATCATCGGATGTGTTGTGCAATTAATTGAGAAATAATTGGTGAACTGCAATCGTTTGCCTAGTGTCGCAACCAGCTTCCACTCACGTCGCCACCTTGCTGCTTCTCATCACCGCCATCGTCACTGTTCCACCACTCATCAGTGCACTCCTGCATAGCAATTGTAATTCCTTCGTTATCATCGTTGTCTCTGCATTATCGTCGAGCTCCCGTCATCATCTCTAGTGTCGGGTTCCACCCCAGCTTCTCGACGCTGCCGCAAGGAGCCTGCTGTCGCTCCCAGATGTAAACAAACTCCACATATGCCTCATCACACGCCTTCACGATGTCCCTTGTCGACAAGCTCTGGCTAGCTACATAGCTACAATGATACGGAAAGAAGCTTTGTGGCATGCAATAATGGCTTATAATATCAGATTAAACATTAAAAGATAGATCAGGTAGGCGAAAATACTAACACCTCTCGGCTTGTGCACAAAAATACGAACATAATTTACTCAGTAGAAAATCATGGCAACAAAAATCATGGTAATCTGAACACGAGCAACTCTAAGTATCAGATATGAACAATACAACTCAACTATTGCCTAAAACTAAATTATTATAATCATGTGTTAATGGCATGTGCTTGGAAAAATAATAAAAGACAATTATCTGCTTTAATGGAACAAAACTTATGACCTAACTACCACAAATTAATTTTTAAGACTATATAATGAAGGAAGAAATAATGTACAATATATTTACAAGATATTTACAAAGACTGGACCGAGAAGGCTAACATCTTAGTGACAGCAGTCTGGAATCACTGGCCTCAGTATGGTTGCTAGAGCATTAATGGAACTCTTGACATGCACTGTAAAAATAAAAATGGCACAGTAGACTTAACAATTACATCTGATTGATGACACAAAATAAAGTTGAAGAAACTTCTTCATCATACATCTATATAAATAAAAATGGAAATGTTCGTTTGTGCATAACCGCTAATCTCCGAAAGTTCCTCAAAGATTGCTTTGAAAATTTCACACAACATTCCATTCGTATCCAAGCAGGTTTTTATATACATACTATATAGACGTCACGTCTGTGATGGTAAAGAAACATGTTTTTTTCTGAAAAACTGTGTTTATCATGTGAAGAAAATCTCTGAAAGTTCTTCACAGATTGCTTTAAAATTTTGATACAACGTTGCATTTGAACAGGCGCATTTTTTTATATACCTACTGTATAGATGCCACATCTGTGACAGGTAAAAACATGCGTTTTAGTAAAACAGTGCCATCTGTTGCACATAATAGCAACATGCACGCTATACTTGAGGAAATACCAACTTTAATTTACAAAAAAAATCCTCCAGAACTTTAGCCCCTGCAATTGCATTGCTCTTCAACAAGTCACTTGAACTCCAAACCTTTCCAGATATTCTAAAAAAAGCGAGAGTAACCCCGGTACACAAATGTGGTGATCTCACAGATGTTAACAACTACAGACCTATATCAATCCTGCCTAACCTGTCAAAAATATTTGAGAAATTAATCTACGAGCAGCTTTACTCTTATCTAGCCAAACACAATATACTTAGCTCTTGCCAATATGGCTTCAGACCCAAAAAAGCACTAATGATGCACTTATTAGTATGATTAACTTGATTCATACAGCTCTTGATAAAAATGAGTTCCCTGTTGGGTTATTTGTGGACCTGCGAAAGGCTTTTGACACTGTCAACCACCAAAACCTTCTTCTTAAATTACATCATTATGGAGTCAGAGGACACTCCCTGCAATACCTCAAATCCTACCTTACTGACAGGCTACAGTATGTTTCTGTGAATAATTCAATTTCTCCCACCCTACCCATCAACATTGGTGTTCCTCAGGGCAGCATACTTGGCCCTCTCCTCTTTCTCATCTACATTAATGACCTTCCTAATGCCTCCCAACACCTCAAACCAATTCTGTTTGCTGACGACACAACCTTCATTTACTCCAGTCCTGACCCCCTTGCTCTAAATGCCACAGTGAATACTGAGCTAGAGAAAGTCCATCTTTGGCTAACTGCTAACAAACTCACCCTTAACATTGACAAAACTTTTTATATTTTGTTTGGCAATAAATCCTCTAATCATATAAATCTCAAAATAAACAATACCCAAATTTGTAACAAATTAGATGGCAAATTCCTTGGCATTCTCATTGACCACAAGCTGAATTTCCGGGGACACATTCTAAATATATCTAAAAAAGTTTCAAAAACTGTTGGCATTCTTTCTAAGATCAGATATTATGTACCCCGCCCTGCCCTGGTGACTCTATTACTCCCTCATCTATCCATATCTCAACTATGGTATTTGTGCTTGGGGTTCTACTACCCAAAATCATTTACGTCCTCTAATCACTCAACACAAAGCTGCTATTAGGACAATATCCAACTCTGGCCCCAGACATCATTCGGTACCCCTACTCAAATCTCTGAATATGTTAGACATTAAGTCACTGCACATTCTCTCATGTGTATTATACATATATAAAACGCTGAACTGTAATGCCAATCCTGACCTCAAAAGCTTCATAGAAGGTTGTAACAGAACCCATAAGCACCACACCAGAAATAAATACAGTTTTGATATTCCTAGAGTACGACTTAATCAAACTAGAAATGCTTTACAAATCAAGGGACCCAGAATGTGGAATGACCTTCCCAATTATGTTAAAGACTGTGCCTCTCTCAACCAGTTTAAGAGAAAAACGAAGCAATACCTAATACATTCCCTGTAACCTGCCTTACCCCTCTATTGTCAACCAATGTCTGTTTTTGTTTTAAATGACGCTGTTTTGTCGACCGAATTGCATTTGTGCTGCTTTTTCAGCCATGTTCCCCCCTTCTTAACTGTTTTTTTCTCAACTCATTTTATTCCTTATGCTCAATTAGTCTTAATTAAGCCTTAGTCATTTAAGTTTTTCATGCCCGAAACGCTTTGCGTAATAGTGGCTTTAGGCATTGTATTTACTAGCCCTATCTATTAACTCCATCACTCTGTACAATCACTTTTATGTATGTACCTTACCTAAATAAACATTTTGATTTTGATTTTGATTTTGATTTTGATTTTGATTTTGATACTAAATATGTCACAAATTCCTTTTCACTGTTTTCGATTGCATTGATAAATTTTATTTTCTTAGATTTTTATTTACTTTATTTTTTATTGAATTATTTTGTGTGACTTTGTGTTGGAAATGAGCTGTGTTGTTTAGCATACCGTTCATTTCGTAAGTATAAGTATAAATGCCACACCTGTGACAGGTAATACTGTGCTTTTCTTGAAAAACAGCGCCACCAGTTGCATTTAGGAGCAACACACATGCAATGCTAAATATGTTACAATTCCATTTCAATGTTTCCGATTGCATTGATAAATTTAATTTCCATAGATTTTGATTTATTTTCATTTTCATTTATTTATTTTGTGTGAATTGCATTAGAGTTGAGCTGTGTTGTTTACCATTTAGTTCATTTCGTGAGTATAGTTATTTTTTTATTTTTTCATATTTTCATTTCATTTTTTAACTGTTTTTCTTATATTTCAGTGATGGGAACATCAGATCACTTGACGTTCCCAATTTTCTGATGGGAACATAAGACCATTTGGGAAGGCATCGAACAAGGGAGTGGGGAATGGCTGGGATGACGAGGGGACAAGGAAGGGGGTAAAGGTGGGGAAGGACGAGGGGACAGGGAGTTTGGGATGGTGGGGACTAGGGGGATGGGGGAATGGAGAAGGGTGAGGAGGGCAAAGAGACAGGGAAGTGGGACATGGTGGGCAGGAAGAGGGGATGATGGAGTGGGGAATAGTGGGGAGGACGAGGGGATGGTGGAATGGGGGAATGATTAGGAGGCCAAGGAGACGAATGAGGGGGGAATGGTGGGGAGGACTGGGGGACAGGAAAAGTTGCTGTGGCTCAGCAACGCGTGGCCGGGTACTTGCTAGTTATATATATATATATATATATATATATTATATATATATATATATATATATATATATATATATATATATATATATATATATATATATATATGTATATATATATGTATATATATATATATATATATAAAAAGATCAGATATATATATATATATATATATATATATATATATATATATATATATATACATATATATATATATATATATATATATATATATATATATATATATATATATATATATATATATTAATATGACCGAAAAAGTATGATTAATAATTCTAACACGAATTTTCTTTATATTTCTTATGTTTCTTTTCAGAAACATAAGAAATATAGAGAAAGTTTGTGTTAGAATTATTAATCTTACTTTTTCGGTCATATTTAATAATATATGTCTACAGGAAAGACTGCCAATATATATATATATATATATATATATATATATATATATATATATATATATATATATATATATATATATATATATAACACGAATTTTCTCGATTTTCCTTATGTTTCTTTTTACTGGTGACGGTAAATGAAAAATCAATTCTCCAAAATTTATTTTTATTTCTAGTCTGACGCGACACTTGAGCGCGTTTCGTAAAACTTATTACATTTTCAAAGACTTTAGTTTATCCACACACAACTTATGACTGAAACAACATTGGCTCTTATACCTGCCTGACTGAAACAACATTGACTCTTATACCTGCATTTGGGTGAGGTGATGGAATACAATACGGGGTACAGAATAGTGGGGTATAGAAGTTGGGTAACGATAAAACTGCAGAAGGCCTATTGGCCCATATTTTTTGATGTTTCTATATTGAGNTTCATAGTTTCTTTTTGCTTTCCTTATCTCTTTTTTAACATTTTTAACCAGTTGAACGAATTCCTGTTCTAAAGTGACCTCCCCATTTTTAATCCTTTTGACCAAGCTCTCTTTTTACCTATAAGGTTTTTCAAATTCTTTGTTATCCACTTTGGGTCATTGTATTCGATCTATTCAATTTGTGTGGTATACTACGTCCTGTGCTTTGTTTAGAATATTCTTAAATAATTATATATTGAATCCACATCGAATCCCCATTTACATCACCTATCACTGGGTTCATGTCTCGCTCCAAGACCGGCCCACACCCCATACCCAAGACTTTCCAATCAATTTGACCCAAAAATTTCTTAGGCTATTAAAAATCAGCTTTTCGAAAATCTGGCACTTTACCAGAATTTTCTCCTACAGGTCTATTCCATTCTATGCTAAATCTGATTTCTTTGTGATCACTGTTCCCTAGCTCACTCCCTATTTCGATGTCATAATTTGTGTTTCCCTGTTAGTTAACACTAAATCTAAAATATTATTTTCCCGTGTTGGTTCCTTAATGTGTTGCGTAAGAAAGCAATCGTCAATTAATTCTAGAAAATCTTCTGCTTCACTATTCCCTGTTTTGTTCAACCAGTTTATTCCACTAAAATTAAAGTCACCCATGACATAAATACTGTTAGATCTAGATGCCCTAGATATTTCATCCCATAGATGCTTTGCTTCCATTCTGTCTAAATTTGGTGGCCTATATATAACTCCTAATATAATATTATTTGCTTTTTCGTTTAATTCTATCCAAATAGTTTCTGTGTGTGGCTCAGTTTTGATTCCCTCTTTGAGACTACATTTCAAATTGTCCCTAACGTATATGGCTACTCCACCTCCTCGTCTAATATATCTATCTGTGTGAAATAGTTTAAATCCATTTATTTGATATTCAGCTAATAGTTCTATTATCAACATTCATCCACGTTTCGGTAAGTGCAATAATATCTATTTTTTCTGTGCAGACAAGAGCATTTAATTCGTTAATTTTATTTCTTAGACTTCTACTGTTTGTGTAATATACCCTAAGTGAATTGTTATTTTGAGGCCCTTCTCTTTCCCTGATCATTTTGCCAATTCCTTTTCCCGCAAACACATACTTTTATTACATCCTTCCTCCAAATCAATTCCCATACCTCTATCTACTAACAGTTTAAACCCAAACAAACACACTAACCACTTCTTCCAACGAGTTTGCAACAGCAACAACCCCAGCTCTCGATAGATGCACCCATCCCGAGCATACATTTCATTTCTTCCATAGAAGTGTTCCCAGTTGTCTATATAGATATTGCATTAGATTTGCAATATCTTTCCAGCCTGCAATTGACACCAAGTGCCCTCGACATCCATTCATTTCCCACTCCCTTTCTTGGAAGAATGCCACATATGATCGGGATTCCTCCCTTGCTCCTAACTAATTCTATTGCTGTCTTGAATTCTGTATTAGTTCCTCACTTCTAACTCTCCCAACATCATTACCCCTGCACTAATACAAATAATGGGTTTGTTCCCATTTCCCGTCATAATATCTTTCATGTTTCCAACAATATCACCAATACCAGCTCCAGGATAGCAAACCCTTATATGTTCCCTTTATCTCTGGCACAAAACGTTCTGTCCAAATACCTCACCTGGGAATCTCACAACCAAATTTCGCTTCGATCCTCCCTTTTCTCTTGGGGCACTTTGAGGGACCCGCGCTTTAATGTTTCTCGCCGCTATGCCCTTACCTCCACGCTGAACCATAGGTTCACCACAGCACTCGTCCTCCAACACATCAAATGTGTTTGTAATCTTTATGGTATTAGGTGTCTTTTTTGCCAAGGTCTTCTTAAGACCCCTGTCTTTTACAATATGCCAAGACGGGGTCTCCCTAATGCCGGTCTCCTCCTTTGCTTCATCCTGTCGTTGCTTAAGCTGCCTTACCTCCTCCCGCAACGAATCCAGCTCTGTCCTCAGAGCTCCAACCAGACTCCCCAACTCCCTCACCAAACCCTCCGTTATTGCTGAATATTATTGCTTCACTCGGAGCTCCAGCTAACACAACCTCTCATTGTGACAGCACCTGAACTAATTTATACTAACTCTCTGTTTCCTTTTGATTGTAACTCTATTGTAACTCTATCATCGTTACCTAGCCTCAGAACTTTACATTTATCAGCATTAAACTGCATCTGCCAATCCTTTGACTAAATGTTGATACTCAAATGCAAATTTGCAAATGTTGCTACTCAAACATGAATTTAAATCATATATATTATTATGAACAAAAGAGGTCCCAGAACAGATCCTTGAGGCACTCCACTTACAACATTTTCCCACTCTGACTTGACTCCATTTATGCTAACTCTGTTTCCTTTGGTATAGCCATGCCCTAATCAACTTAATATAGCACCCCCAATACCATGAGTCTCTATCTTTTTAATCAGTCTTTCATGTGGCACTGTCTCAAAATCTTTGCTAAAGTCAAGGTACACAACATCACAATCCTTACCACTATCAACTGCCTCAACTGCGTTAGAATAAAAAGATAACAAATTTGTTAAACATGAACGGCCATTTATAAAACCATGTTCCGACTTAATTGTTAATTTATGTTTTTCAAGATGAAGACGAATTTTATTTGCAATTACCGACTCGAGTAACTTTCCCACAATAGACGTTAGGCTAATTGGTCGATAGTTAGACGCAAGTGATCTATCTCCTTTCTTAAAAACTGGTATCACATTAGCAACTTTCCATAACTCTGGCACTCTGCCTGACTCTATTGATTTATTATATGTGGTAGACAGTGGGTCGCAAAGCTCCTCTTTGCATTCTTTAAGCACCCTGGCAAACACTTCATCCGGCCCTGGGGATTTGTTTGGTTTGAGTTTTACTATTTGTTTAAGAACATCCTCCCTGGTAACTGCTAAACTAGTCAACCTGTCCTCGTCCCCACCCACATAGACTTGTTTGGCTGAATGCATATTGTTAAGTTCCTCTTTAATAAATACAGATATAAAATATTTATTAGAAATACTACTCATCTCTTCATCACTATCTGTTATTTGACCTGTCTCAGTTTTTAATGGACCTATTCTTTCCCTAATCTTTGTCCGGTATAAATGGAAAAACCCTTTAGGATTTGTCTTCGCTTGCTCACTATGCGAACTCATAGTTTCTTTTTGCTTTCCTTATCTCTTTCTTAGTATTTCTAACCAGTTGTACGAATTCCTGTTCTTAACTGACTTCCCTATTCTTAATCCTTTTGTACCAAGCACTCTTTTTACTTATAAGGTTCTTCAAATCCTTTGTTATCCACTTTGTATCATTAGTATTTGATATATTCAATTTATATGGTATACTACATTCCAGGGCTTTGCTTAGAATATTTTTAAATAGATTATATTTTGAATCCACATCGAAAACCCCTTTTACGTCACCTATCGCTTGGTTCACGTCTAGCTCCAAGACCGGCCCACACCCCATACCCAAGACTTTCCTATCTATTTGACCCCAAAAATTCTTAGGCTATTGAAATCAGCGTTTCGAAAATCAAGCACTTTAACAAAATTTTCTCCTACAGATCTATTCCATTCAATGCTAAATTTGATTTCTTTATGATCATTGTTCCCTAGCTCACTCCCTATTTCGATGTCCTTAAATTGTGTTTCCCTGTTAGTTAACATTATTTCTAAAATGTTATTTTCCCGCGTTGGTTCCTTAATGTGTTGCGTAAGAAAGCAATCGTCAATTAATTCTAGAAAATCTGCTTCATTATTCCCTGGTTGATGGGGTTCTGGGAGTTCTTCTACTCCTCAAGCTCGGCCCGAGGCCAGGCTTGACTTTTGAGACTTTGGCCCACTAGGCTATTGCTTGGAGCGGTCCGCAGGCCCACATATCCACCACAGCCCGGTTGGTCCGGCACTCCATGGAGGAAACAATCTAGTTTCGTCTTTAAGATGTCTACGGTTGTTCCGGCAATATTTCTTATGCTCGCTGAGAGGGTGTTGAACAACCGCGGACCTCTCATGTTTATAATGTTCGCTGATTGTGCCTATTGCACCCCTACTCTTCAGTGGTTCTATTCTGCATTTTCTTCCATATCGTTCACTCCAGTACGTTGTTATTTTACTGTGTAGATTTGGTACTTAGCCCTCCAGTAACTTCCTCGTGTATATTATTTGATATCTCTCTCGTCTTCTTTCTAGTGAGTACATTTGGAGGGCTTTGAGACGATCCCAATAATTTAGGTTCTTTATCGCGTCTATGCGTGCCGTATATGTTCTCTGTTTTCCCTATATTTCAGTAATCTCTCCTGCTCTTAAAGGGGGAAGTGAGTACTGAGCAGTACTCAAGAGACACAACACAAGTGACTTGAAGAGTACAATCATTGTGATGGGATCCCTGGATTTTAAAGTTCTCGTAATCCATCCCATTATTTTTCTGGGTGACGCAATATTGGCTAGGTTATGCTCCCTAAACGTTAGGTCGTCAGACATCATTATTCCCAAATCCTGTACATGCTGTTTTCCTACTATGGGTACATTTGATTGTGTTTTGTACCCTGCATTATGTTTAAGGTCCTCATTTTTACCGTACCTGAGTACCTGGAATTTATCGCTGTTAAACATCATGTTATTTTCTGTTGCCCAGTCGAAAACTTTATTGATATCTGCTTGAAGTTTTTCAATGTCTTCAACCGAGGTAATTTTCATACTGATTTTTGTGTCATCTGCAAAGGACGATACGAAGCTGTGACTTGTAATTTTGTCTATATCTGACATGAGAATAAGGAAAAAACAGCGGTGCAAGGACTGTACCCTGAAGTACAGAGCTTTTTAACTACGTTTGGACTCGATTTTGTATGGTTGACTGTTACTCGCTGAGTCCTGTTTGACAGAAAACTGAGTATACAGCGTCCTACTTTTCCGGTTATTCCTAATAACTTCATTTTGTGTGCTATCACTCCATGGTCATTTTTATCGAAAGCCTTTGCGAAGTCTGTGTATATCACATCAGCATTCTGTTTTTCTTCTAATGCCTGAGTGACTTTGTTGTAGTGATCAAGTAGCTGTGATAGGCCCCTGCCCTGTGAGTAGCCCTGTTTTGTTAAACCAATTTATTCCACTAAAATTAAGGTCACCCGTGACACAAATACTGCTAGACCTAGATGCTCTAAATATTTCGTCCCATAGGTGCTTTGCTGCAATCCTGTCTAAGTTTGGTGGCCTGTATATCACTAGATATATTTGCATTAGTCACCGCCTAGGAAAACACATCGCTTGTATAAAAAACACAAACTGGTATCACATAACAATCTGCAATTCCAGGAAATCTCCCAGTGTTACAACACTTTACACTACCGTAACATGATGACCGGAACTGGAACTCCTGAAATGGACTTAACACGTGGACATGGGTAAATGACAACCACAATTCACCTAGAAATGTAATCAACACATACCCTCACCAGTATGGAGTATAAACACTCGTGGACGACCCTCCAGATACTAATTTAATACACAGCTGAATATGTTTCCTATGTGTCCAAACACAAACACACACACGTATGCATACAATACTCTCAGTTCAAGCCCTCCTTCCTGACAAGGCGTTAAATAGGGTGAAACCTCATGCGCTTCGCTCTTCCTGTTCACTTCACGGGTGCTCTAGAGACAATGCGGGCGGATGACCTGACCTCGAAATCAGGCTTAAATATATTAATCACCAATACAACACAGGTGGTACTCACTCAGTTACACAGGCCGGCCTATTCAATCTTTCTACCATGCACCAAGTTGCAGCACTGTAGTCTCGAAGATCGGCGATGGCTAGGAGTGGCCTAGAGTGGAGAACAACACGGCTTGGTACAGTTCTTACCCACCCTCACTTGGTGGTTTTGTCCTTCCCTCAGGGCAAAGCAACATGCTTGCTCAAAATGGTGGCAAACGAGGCGAAACACAACGTTCATCACTATGTCCGTAATTCCCACGAATTTCTATGGGGAAAACTGCCCTGAACACTGGCAAGTTATTCCCAGGTATCTCAACTGCGAAATGACTTAAGCAGGAGATCAGATGAAGTCTGATGATTTAATTGGTGAGGATACACGACACAGTCTGTTGCTACCTGTTCGTGTCCTTACCACTGCTACAATTCCAGTCTCGTACACTTCCTAGAATACACTCAAATACGATGAGTTACCGGATTCTGCTTGTTCCCTACGGGCACACGTCGATATCATGCGTATATGAAATGAACTTAGAAAGCACTAGAGACATCAGTTTCACTACTTGTTCGGCCGACCAAGCGAAAACCACATCAGACAAGCGTAGTGGCTATGAGCAGAATAGCGTCCTGATGCCAGGGCGGCAAGATGCCGGCCTATGGTTCCTCCTCAAACTAGCCAATCAGAAAGCTGCGCATCTAGAGCCTAAGGCCCTTAGCCAATCACAGCTCCCCTTGGTTGGCGCACCTGAGTGACCACTCTGCTGTCTCCCACAATCTTAAAGTAAAATTGCTTCATGCTCTAAATATTCCCACAAATGCGTTACAACGGCCATTATACATATTGGTATGCTGATGGCCTAACCTCTTCCACGAGCCAAGCATTTGATATATCTAACTCTTATATTTATTTAATAATAAACAAGCACAATGTCTGAATGCTCTGTAAGTAACAAGATTCGTCTTATGTCTGTCAAGGTAGATGGGAACAAATGCATACACAGGTTTTAAGAATCCATGATTACATGTTATTGTTAATTAAACATCTCCTCTCACCTGATCCAATCCTATGAATTAATGTCTACAATTATTTAGAACACAAATTGACCTCTGGTTTCCAATTAAGAACCCAGGGTCATAACATCATACATGAGAC